>KZ061640.1:315379-365001 GCA_002091835.1 Anopheles maculatus
TCGCGAGTTCGTTGGCAGGCAGATTACCCAGATAAATTTTATGGCGTGGAATCCCCGACGCTAGACGTGGGAAGATAAAAGGCTGCGTGCAGCTTCAAGAGCTCATGTGTGGTAGAATTTAAGATAACACAACATTCAAATTATTTCGATGAAAAAAGTATTTTAAATCTTTGGAATAAAAATAAAGTTTGATGAAAAGTTTGTTAAATAATATAATATTCGAATAAATAATAATTATTGTATTAAATAACCTTATCAATAAAAAACAATCTAAAGAGTAAAAAACATCTTCTACCATTTCTGCGAAAGCTACCATGAACGTAACACTACACCACATAAATTTGCATACATCTGAGGCCGTATTTTAATTAAATCTTAATTGTTGGGCCATATTGTACTGGCCTCAAAAACAAAAATAGAATGGCCAAAAAACAGCGTACAAAACTCTATAAAAAGCCAAATCATTCCATGCTCGCAAACTTCAACCATCGCTACCATAAGCCGATCGGACAAGCCTTTCGTGCGCTACTCTTAGAAAAATGCATTAGCTATATCCTTTCAAGGATCACACAAACACACACGGTCCGGTAACCTTTTCATCCAACTTCAACTGATCAGCAGCTTGTCAGCTGGTCTTCACCTGACTGTGTCTGTCCTCCGCACACACAAGCACACACATACACGGAGAGTGGTTTGTGGTGTAGTGTGGCTTGTTGTAGCTTTCTTCCAAGCCCTCCGGATGGTAGGATGCTAACCCTGAGAAGATGAGCCACTGCGTTTATCGCATCGTACGCTCCTAAGCGACCAACTCATTCCGGCCGTCCAATCATGTTTTAATTCAACTTTATCCCTTGTTAATTGGAACGGACCCAACGTACCATTTTATAACCTTGCCTTGTTGCGCCGTACAATTTCTTTTTTCCTTTTTTCGTTTTTTCGCTGTTCACTTTTCATCACTTTTCGCTGTATTCAATTTTTTTTTTTTGGTTCCTGTACCTATTTAGCACAACACTGCCTGTGCATCATCAGGCATCCAATCATCAATAAGGATTAAGGTGGAGAAAAAAAAGGGAAATTGTGTAGCCGATGCTACAGGCTAATGGGTTCGCTACGAAATATTCGAAAGCATTATGGGAAACTAATAGAAAACAAGTACCCGATTATGTGAAACAAAGTTTTTTAAACTCCAACCCTATCCGCTTCATCCATTCGAAGCATGGTTCAGAAAGCACCGCCTAAATGTATGCAATATGCGTAATTAACATTTACTTTGCTGTTCTGTTTGGATTTTGTACAAAGTAAAGCAACCAATTGCATACCTCCAGGCGTCTTGCATGCATTTGAAAATCCCAAAAGTGTCAAAAATAAAATAATCTCTCGATTATTACAATTCGATAGTGCTATCTCAATTACTCGACCATACACCGTCTGCTCAATCTGGTTTTACCAGGCGTTTGTTCATTATAAACCTTTGACATAAAACAAACATCCCTTAAATAATCACAAAACACACAAGATTAAACCATAAACCCCGGAGGTTAAAATGATGAAACGAACACGTTCGTTACTGTACCACTCAAACGACGTCCTTTGTTTATCTTTGAGCAATATTTTTGTAAAGTGCCTTTACATATCTTGTTCTTGTCCCTTCTCTAAGCTAAATGACAGTTTCAGGTTTTTTGTTGTGTAGTGTAATGGTTCACATAAGGCAGGTAAGTATGCAGTTACTAACCATTTTTGACCCTTTCCGCTCTCTTTTTTCCATCACCTATCTTAGAAGCTATTTTTCATTCCTTCGTTAGAGTTGCTAGATGGAGAAGACTTGGATCGTACTTTACTGTGATTACAATGAATGACAGGTACAAGACACAATAGTCTTTCGAAACAAAGAATGTTCTGGGTAGTGGCTACCATTTAAACCGAGCAGTACTCTCACCGTCAGTGATAAGACACCTTGGGTTTGTACCAACTGTCACATTTGCTTTCGAATTTCTCACAAACTGCACATAATTCTAGGCATTTATGATGCAGATTGTCGAGCTCGTATGACCGAGAGTCGTTCGCTTTACAGAAGCATAACGCCGAAAGATAGACTTTGTAAACGTTTGTGCCGGGATTGGGTTAAAATAATCTTCTAGGCTCTTTGTCTTCTCCGAAAGACTCTGTCACATCATTTACAGATCACTCCTTCGTAGTTCAGTGTTAGGCTCATCCATTACAATTTAAGCAATAAAAGATGGAGAAAATATTAATAAAATATATTCAACCAGCAACCCGGTAGATATGTATTAAGAAAATAATTCCACCATTTGTAAACCGTCTCATCGCTCTCGGCACAACCAAACTAAAAACGCAAAGAAAATCCCTGGCAATAAGAACTTATTGCAGTTGTACATCATTTCTTCAAGGGAACGATTTACGTACGACGTAAATACACATCTCCACCTCCTGTACCACCAAGCACGGCGATCACGAAGAGTAAATAATTTTCCCCCAAACATTCGTACTACGTTCCACGGTGCGGCTCAGTATCGCCTCTTCTATACATTCGCCATTACACATTATCCTTCAACCCGTACGAAATGCAATATTTTCCGCCGGTTACGTGCCTGGTAGCAAAATGAAACACAACCCTGGTAAAGGTGTAATCGAATAGCAAACAATTGCATACTTCCAGCCGTCTTGCATGCATTTGAAAATCCCAAAAGTGTCAAAAATAAAATAATCTCTTGATTATTACAATTCAATAGTGTTATCTCAATTACAAGACCATAAACCGTCTGCTCAATCTGGTTTTACCAGGCGTTTGTTCATTATAAACCTTTGACATAAAACAAACATCCCTAAAATAATCACAAAATACACAAGATTAAACCATAAACCCCGGAGGTTGAAATGATGAAACGAACACAACACGTTACTGTACCACTCAAACGACGTCCTTTGTTTATCTTTGAGCAATATTTTTGTAAAGTGCCTTTACATATCTTGTTCTTGTCCCTTCTCTAAGCTAAATGACAGTTTCAGGTTTTTTGTTGTGTAGTGTAATGGTTCACATAAGGCAGGTAAATATGCAGTTACTAACCGTTTTTTGACCCTTTCCGCTCTCTTTTCTCCATGACCTATCTTAGAAGCTATTTTTCATCCCTTCGTTAGAGTTGCTAGATGGAGAAGACTTGGATCGTACTTTACTGTGATTGCAATGAATGACAGGTACAAGACACAATAGTCTTTCGAAACAAAGAATGTTCTGGGTAGTGGCTACCATTTATACCGAGCAGTACTCTCACCGTCAGTGATAAGACACCTTGGGTTTGTACCAACTGTCACATTTGCTTTCGAATTTCTCACAAACTGCACATAATTCTACGCATTTATGATGCAGATTGTCGAGCTCGTATGACCGAGAGTCGTTCGCTTTACAGAGGCATAACGCCGAAGGATAGACTTTGTAAACGTTTGAGCCGGGATTGGGTTAAAATAATCTTCTAGGCTCTTTGTCTTCTCCGAAAGACTCTGTCACATCATTTACAGATCACTCCTTCGTAGTTCAGTGTTAGGCTCATCCATTACAATTTAAGCAATAAAAGATGGAGAAAATATTAATAAAATATATTCAACCAGCAACCCGGTAGATATGTATTAAGAAAATAATTCCACCATTTGTAAACCGTCTCATCGCTCTCGGCACAACCAAACTAAAAACGCAAAGAAAATCCCTGGCAATAAGAACTTATTGCAGTTGTACATCATTTCTTCAAGGGAACGATTTACGTACGACGTAAATACACATCTCCACCTCCTGTACCACCAAGCACGGCGATCACGAAGAGTAAATAATTTTCCCCCAAACATTCGTACCACGTTCCACGGTGCGGCTCAGTATCGCCTCTTCTATACATTCGCCATTACACATTATCCTTCAACCCGTACGAAATGCAATATTTTCCGCCGGTTACGTGCCTGGTAGCAAAATGAAACACAACCCTGGTAAAGGTGTAATCGAATCGTCTTTCACCTCTTTTCTCGTAATGAATGGTAAAAATGTATTCCATTTTGAAAAGGTGGTGCTTTTTTGCATTCTGAAGCTGCAATGAATTACTTACTAACTTCTTCATAATTTATTTTTTCGGTAAGCATCTTCAAGCGGAACGGATACGCGCCTTGTCGGAGCGTGTAGCTTGCTACCGAGTGCGAACGCACGCCAAGTAGAAAATTGCCTCATTTAAATGTGTCTACAGCTTGGATTTGAATAATTTATTTCCAGTGCCGGCAGAGTGGAGTTGAATAATTACAAAGCCCCGGCCGCACGTAATCAGAGCGTTCCTGAGCGTGCTGACGGTAGTTACCTCGACCGCGGCAGTCGAAGTAGCGACGCGCGTATTCGATATTACAAGTACTTCATCAGACGTTGCGCATTTCTACTCGATGATTTTGCCGACCCTTCCAATGGTCCAATTTCTTGCCCCAACCCCCTTCCCGGGAAAAACCTTGTCATTGTTTGGGTGGAGTGACGAAAAATGCTTAATTTCATCACTTTCCCATCTTGCCGTCTCGAGGCGATTTTGCCTTTCTTTTGCCTTCCTTTTATCGCCGTTCGTCTTGGTGGCGTGCTCTATCTGATCGGTGGAGTTGTCGTCTCGTGCGGTTCCCTCGCGTTCCGTCACTTCCGGTTGGCAAATGTTCCGAAACTCCTTCACTGTGTCTGTGTCTATGGCGAACGGTCTGCCGTCAAGAAATAGAGATCGCACCGGAAATTCGTATTATGAACGAACGAATTAACACGTTCACAATCGCAAGCCTGTTTCCTGTAGCCTGTTACTGTAAGGGTACGCAAAGGAACACAATCTTTTGTGTGTTGTGTGATTCGGCTCTCGTCTTAATCTATTCGAAATCGTGGAAACGTTACAGCACAATGGACCACATTTACTTTCGGTGCTATTGAAAATAGCGAGTGAATGCATTTACTAATCAATTTGTAAGAAATTACACTCACAAGAAAAAATCGCACACGAAAACTTTGTAATGCCATTAACGTTTACAGGTCCCAGTACAGTGCGGTGCATGATTATATGAGCACTTGTCTTTTTAAGCATAAAACAAAAACATGAAGAACTGTATAAAATTAATAAGATAATTAATCTTGTTTCAAGATATGTAGAGTCTTCTACAAAGTCTTCTCATCTTATTTGGCTACTAAACCTCACAACTCTTGGCATATCTGGCTTCATGAATTGGAAACAAGAGTCGAGCCGAAAATGTTGAAATGTGAATACAAATTACTGTTCCCAGTACAGTGTGTAGCATAACTATATGAGCATTAGGTGTTTGATAATAAAATTTAATTTTGATTCCTAATTCTAAACAACTGTTTCATTTTACAACCTACAGTTATGCCACACACTGTAGATGATTTATTTTCCAACGTGTATAACATTTGGTGTTTCACTATGTCTCCGGTATTTGAACGTTCTCTTTTGCAGGATTACATAAACCCAAAATCGTACCGAATGTCTCACAACCAAACAGATTTATCAAATGCTCGAAAAAGAAACACCTTTTTTCCTCTAAAAAAAAAACCTCTTCCATTCATTATCGTCCCATTTCTTTGCTTAGATTTCAATTTCCTTTGAAGAAATGGCACGAACGGAAGCGGACGCCAAACGATGATTAAAATTAAAAATGGATGCATTCGCGCATCAACCCTTAAATGAGAGAAAGGAACGTGGCGAAAATAAAAAACGGGACCATTCCTTCGCCGAACGAAACATCAAAACATTACCGAACATCGGCCACGGTTAAGCGGTTCGCGTAAATATAGACGTACTAATTATAACACGATTATGATGCTATAAATCAACGACGCAACGGCGAAATTAAGATAATGGCACAGGACCGCGAAAGGAAAGCGCAAAAGTTAAGCAAACTGAGATGGTTCGCACCAAAAATTCGTTGCACAGCAAACGCTTGGAGAGCGACACAAAAAAATCCTCCGTTTTTTTTTTCTTTTTGCTCGGAACTGACGCTCGAAAGGTCGATTGCTTAATAGGCAACCGGAAGTAGCAGAGTCCTTTTCAACGAAAAAGAAAAAGATCGAGGTTAACAATCAAGCTGCCCAGTCCGGGTGCTTGAGAGAGTTTTTGCCCGGCGTCACTGCAGAAAGGGGTTTTATTTTAACGTTTCCCTTCGTTTGCTTAACGTTTGCGTGGACGATCTTGATTCTTGCGGTGCAAAACTGTTATTCTCGCTCATTGAACACGCTTCACGCAAAACGGGACGTTGTGCATCGTTAGCGTTAGTTGGCAGAAGGTGGCTGGGGAACGGGTGAAAAAGAAGTTAACAGCCGAGCGCGGTGTGGGAAAGCACCAAACGGGAGAAGGATAAATCGACGCAAAAATAAAACCACCGGATGAGAATGGACGAGGATGGGCGGTTGACGCAAAGTGGGAAACAATTGCAGATGCGCTTTTCTTCAACCACCTCGTTTGGTTCGTTCTTTTTTTGCTACTGTACATACTGCTGCTGCTGCTCAAAGTTTTCCCAACCATCTTCATGCAGACCACCTTCGTCTTGCCCCGCCCAGCCCATCCTCACGACGCGATTGAATAAATGATGATGCGACAAATGAAGAGAATAGTGCACGAGAGTGAGATGGGGATAGAGCAACAAAAAAAACTGTTATAAACCCGACAACTTCGAAGCGGGAAAGCAGGAAAAATGGCGCCAGCACCGTGCCCAACAGCTGCCACCGAGGAAGTTCGATAAATTTGCACGAAAAACATATTTCCGGTAAATTTCAATGATCGGCTGGATGGAAGTGTGGACCGAATCGGAAAGTTGCTTAAGGAAAGTTAAAAGTATAATACAATAAAGGAGGTGATTTTTTAATTTTCTTTTGTAAATTTTTATAAAAAAAACTGTGTCTTTATATTCAAATTCCTATCCTAAGAGATCATGAGGACATTCTATTAATCAACGTATCTGAGAATAACATACATAACACACTAAATTCGTCGTGATTATCGCACCATCTACGAGAGAAAGAATTTTATATTTAATTATGTAAAAATAAAATACTTTATTTATAACTTCTTTTTCTCCTTCTTCTTTTATGATCAGCCTCGTTAGCACTCCAATACATTTTATAAGTTAATTTATTGACAAACGTGAATTATTTTTTATGGTGAACTTATAGTTACGTCACACACTGTATGCATGTCAATGATAAGCTATTCTGTGCCTTTAAAGTATTTTACATTTTCCTAAAAATATTCTATATGTACTAGCATGATTTTTTGGATCAATTTTCATATAAATTCACAGCAAAAAAACAACCAACGAGAGGACAAACAACACAAAAAACGTCCGTACATCGTTTTGTTCTTAGTGAGTGACGTACAAAATATAGTTCACACGCACGTAACCTGTCTCCACACACACGTTCTCAGGACCGTTCAGAACCATATAGTTCCTAGCCCACTCTAGAGCTGTATCCTGTCCTGTACCTTAATCATATCAACCGATATTCACGTACGTACCTAATTGTGAGACAATTTTCACCGAAGGGTTGTGGAGGATTTTTAAAAACCATTTCCCTGCTACCTGTCATGTTGGCCAAACCTCACAGCCACACAGCACAAAGCGATGCTCTCTGTCCGGTTTTGCTCGAGCATACACACCGCTTACCACTGCCGAGGGTAGCGAAATTGGGCAGAAGTGTTTATGTGAGTGGAAAATGCCGAACGGACGGCATGTGAAATGGTGGAAAGCACTTTCGATGTGCAAGAAAGTAGGGAAAATATGAATTTTTCATCACATCCATTCATTTCCATATTCAACCAAAATAAGCATTCGAACGCTACCGACCCAACCTAACCCCGGACAGATATGTCTGTGACTTTGTCGACGCTCCCACTCTCTCTCTCTCTCAGCCTTTCCCAATCCAACGTTTATCGGTTGTCTGTTCTGGATCGAGGAAAGCGAAGGAAAATGTAAATCCCAACGAAACGGGAGAAAAAACACCTTCCTCCCTTCAACGAACAAATGTCTATCTTTATTCGAGCGCCACACTACATGACCGAGCCTGAGATGCACAAACCGAGTTGTATGTGAGTGAGTGTATACTACGGTCAGCTTCGAACTAGTTTCCACGAAAATGGTACCTACCTGTACGTTTATTCCGCTGATTTTCGTCTGGTGGCTGGAAGGCATGGGGCCGATAAAAGGCTTAGGATAAGTTTCCACCAGTTCGGTAAGGTAATTGACGGCATCAATTATTAATCTCTACCAACCATATGTCTGCGGTGCTATGCACATGGATTGGGCAGCGAAGGATGAAGCAGCTCTAGCATCTACTCCTATAGTTATTTGGTTGTGTTATTCACTTTGGAAACTATTTTCTGATACGCATGAAATAGCACTATAGACTGCTTTTGTGGATGACATGGTTAAATCATGTTCTTTATACTAAGAAAAGGTGTAATTTAGAAGAGTTGTAAGAATTGAAAACAAGCTACAGAGATTGTCTTGATGCAACTGTGGATTAGGCAATCTTAAGCATTTCTACTTCACCTAACAATTGTACTATACATTGTTTACAGATGTGTGGATGTATTCGAGACAACAAACCTTCAAAATTTGTTGCATATTTGAAAATTCTATCAAACCATTCGAAATTGAATCTTGTTTCGAGAGTCTTCGTTGACAATTGAACGTCCGAAGGTCCGGAAGACCTTTATCTGGGAACCCAATCCCACGTACGAGGAAGCAATCCTTGACACTGGTTCTTTTGATTAACAACTTATTACCAAATATCTCTAGATTGAAAAGTTCTTAAATATGCATCGTACAAACCACACTGGTACCGAAGACATCTGTTGATGCTCACACATCGAGAGCTATTAAGCAAAAGTCAACCGTGGTCAAACCCTCCGGCGTACTGTTATTTAGAATTCTTCAACTAACATTCTCGGAACGATCGAGTCCATGAATCTGGCATCCATGGCTCTGATTGTTATCTCTATTTGCAACCTAATCAATGAAAATCTACCTCATCACTCATCACAAAACATCAGAACTAAGGCGAACGGGAAGATGTCTGCACATGTCAGGTGTGAGGATTCGCTTTGGTTTTTGAGAATCTGTCAAAAACACTCGCACACACACACACACTGCAAATAGGAAAACACAGATGACAGTTCAGCGCAACAAATCGATTCCGAACGAAGCCGATTTCCGAAAAGATTTGGTTGAAAGGCATTTCCGTTTTCCATTTCCATAAGCCAACGTTTGCTGCCGGACCGACACGAAGAAGACACGCGGCACGGCAAACGCAGCAGTGTGAATGGTTTTTGATTTTAGGCATTGCAGGAGGCAAACCATTTTGGCAAACGGTATGAATAACGCTCCGAATCGGTTTTATTCTGTAAGAGAAATATAAGATAAATCCTATTCCCACCGCCGACACATCGTCGGGTCGTCTATTCTTTTCTACGCCTTATTTTCCCACACCATGAGAGACGTCTGTCAATCGGCTTGAGAAAGGATGACACCAGGCTGACAGTCGGATGCAAGGACGCGCACCGTACGGGGAAAAAAGCGTTTGAAGATGGAACCGAACTCTCACTATCTCCCTTTTTTTCGAAGTGTTCGAACACTTTTGTCGTGTGCATACATTCTCAGGGCGGAAAGACAGAAGATGGCGTGCACGCAAAGCGTGTGATAAACGGACGGAACATTGCTTTCCTTTTGATGCGGCTATACCTCCGGCGATCCTTTTTATCTTTGCCTTCGCTTGATTCAATCACCATTCCCATACATCACGCCATAATCCTATCGATCAAAGGAGTCACTTCCGATTATGTGCTTTCCGGTGCTCTATACCCACGCTCTCACACACACCGGCTGAGACACGAACCACTGCGACAATCACGAGACGAAAGTAAATCTTACCACTTTTGATCCAAAGACACACCGCCAACTGTTGAACCTGCCGGGCGAAGATTTATCCCTGCCGATCGAAGATTTATCCGGAATTGGGCGGCATATCGAATTCTTCGCGTCCCACACAACCTTTCCGCTATCCCGTCCCCGGGGTTGACTTCTTGAATCAATTACCCAACCGGACTCGAACTCGCAACGGGTAGAGTCGGTCAACACTTGCTCTGGCATTTTTTTTTTGGCTTACTCTCAGTGATCATTCTTCATCGCTTTGGCCAGGACGATTAACAGACGCAAGAGGTAACGAATTAGGTAACGAAAGCTGCCAAACGTTTCACTTTCCACACGCAGGGCTGGGTCAAGATCGATGAGGTCGCTGGTTTCATGAAGATTGATTCGTGAGCGACTTGAATTAAGTGGGTGAAAAGTAAGAAATTATGGCGATTTAAACTATTTCAAGAATCTGCTCGGATGATTTGTTTCATTCGAGAATGTAATGCTTATGGATGTTTTATTAGATTTTATTCGTTTATTGTTTATTTCTTCTTTTTTAGGTTTTATTATCTTGCTAACTCTTGTCATTGTTTTACGTAAATATTTCCCCTTTTGATTCAAATACACCGTCAAATTTCCATTAGCTACAGTTTCTGTCAGCTTTCATCAATTTTTTCGTTACTTTAATGTTTTGTATTGATGTGTTTTGCATAGAGTTTGTTCTGATTACTTCAAGTATCTGTATATTTTATCTGTTTTACTTGTTTTAGACTTTTTTATTTGATTCTCAACGTCAATTTCTGTACTATTGTATTTATGTTTCGATTGTATTTATTGTAATGCTAACATTGGTTTGATTTTCACATTTCTTTCATATTTTCTTTCCACTCGTTCGTTTTGGTTTTTCTTGATTGTTTTATTTTCATTTTTTATTTCTTATTTTGATATTACCTAATTTATTTGTCATATTTTTTTACTTTCATTTATTTTGTTTCATTTTCCAGTCATTTTTATTTACTCATCTTCTATATTATTTCTAATGATACTAGTTTTGTTTTATTAAAAAAAAACGTAACACCCTTGTTTAAAGCTTCATATCCATTTTCCATCCGCAAACAAAACTGCTTCCACTCTATTTCCACCCTATATTTTCCACATATGAATGCGAAATGGACCCTTTTTCGCCATTTTTGGGGAGAAAATATTGTCGATCCCCGTTTGTGGTTCGTTAGTCCGCTAGCCACCATTCCCTCCATCACTCCGGGCTGTCCGTACACCAAACAGCACTGGACAAACGATGTACCGACAGCATGTAATCGGATTACTTAGTGTAATGTTCATAACCACTAAACTGATGATTCCTGTAATTGTCCGCAGCCGGCTCTCAACGCTTCCCTGACTTTTTTTTTTGTTCTTTATGCCTTCGGGGACGGGTTTTTCCGCACTTTTTCTGTGTACCCTTTTCTTCCGTCTGCCCTGTTGTTGCTTTGCATCATCGTTATTATAATACTATTTGCCTGTTCGCTTTATGCAGCGTATCGTTCGGCCAAAAAGGATTTCAATCGCGGCAACTGTCCGATGTACATCACGGATGCCCCTGCGGCAAACAGTGAAAGAGTAGTTCACCACTCATTCCAACGCTGTATCGTTGATTCACTTACACCGGCAGACGTGGTGAATTGAGCTGAAGTTTCAGTAAAAAAAAACTGACGCTCTTTTCTACGTGATGGAGTCGTCATTCGTTTGCCATTACACACGCGCCCGATGCGATGCGTCTAATTGAAATTTAAACGCTGTCCGCCGTTCGCCGACTAGCTCCCAAAGGGTAGCCATTTTTATACTATCCATCCAGTATCATGGTGCGAGTACGCTTTTTGGATAACTCGTACAGTTCTTTTCTGACTATAATTATGGAACACTCTCTCTCTCGCGCTCCACGCTGTCCTTTCCGACGGTGGACCCGTTTTGGGATTCCTCCGACACATTGCAATGGCTATCTCTGTGTGTGTGTGTCTATGTGCATTTGGTGGTTGATTTTATGCACACTTTTTGTATCCCTATCTCTCTATAAAACTCGCACTTGCTAGCATTCGGAATAGATGTGGTGTAGTGGTTTGCTTAAAAAAAATGGTACATCAATTAAGTGTTTTTAATGTTCCACATCGTCGGATAGACCAGTATGAAGAGTCCTGTCTGCCCCCTTTTTTCCCTTGTGAGCATTCACTATCACACAACTACTGTGCCCAACTTCTCGTTAGCAAAACGTCCACTTATGCCGCTTAGTTTGCTTATTTACCCGACCGCTTACCCAAAATTCTTTTAACCACATTCTTTTACCGAGCTTTGCCGTCACGCGTCGTCTGAAGTGCGCTACAAATGCGGGGAAGAAAAAACGCTGCGCCAAACTCGCAATCCACCGGATCGTTTTGCATTCAACAAAAATTAATGCACACTCTCGCTGTCTCGCCATTTGCTTCGTGGAGCCCCCTGTTTGGTGGTGGTGTTCTGGTTCTGCAACTTGCACTTCTTCAGGCGAAGGATCCCAATTTTGCGTGCGCATTGTGCCTCCCGGGACATCGCCATACCTAGCGGGGCGGGTGGTTTTGAATTGAATTTGAATATATTTTCGGCGGAGAAGTTTTGCGTACGATTCATCTTTTATCCATTTTTTAATCTCTGCGTCCAGATGTGCGGTGTTTTTTTTTTCGGGAGAGTACTTCGTGTTGAAGTTCTAGCTATCGCAAATGGGATGAATCTGCATTTTTGTGCACCAAAATTCGTATTCAATCTGCCAGAAGTTGGTGCAGCTCGTTTCGTTTCGCTTGCGTTGCTTATCGTCGGTGAGTTTTTGATGTAGGAGATAAAAAAATAGTGTTTTGTACACGATAGACAAACAATACTTTAAATTCTACGTCCCCTGAATGTAATGCAAATTCATTACCAACGTTGCTGTTTGGTTGTAAATCAATTTCAATCATGTTAACATTGCTTTACACCGGCATAGATGTGTCGCTTGCATCACAGCGTACGTGTAGCGAGCTGCAGACAAAAGACTTTTCCCCCGCATCGACTCCATTAATTGTTATGGCATTGTTTTTGCCACCGGCCATCTTCCGGGCAGGACGGTACGATTGGACGGTAATGACCATCAGGACCAGAGCGCTCCGTCCGGCACCGGCCCGGAAGGTGTGGATCGCCTCTTTCCGATGCACTTGCATCAAACAGGATGGAAATGGTGATTCCGATGGCATCAAAGGAACCGAACCGGATGTATCAATTATGTAGACACGTACCGGAAGGTATGGAACTGCCACGTTCGTCTGACAGTACAGCGTCCGATGATTGAAGGAAGCTAGCGACCGATAGTTACATACCGTTGGGCACTGTTTGCTGTGTATCGAAGGATGCGCACCACATTACCGCGAAATGCAAGCGGAGATAATTAAAAGAATGTGTTTTCTACTTACTATACTGCTTTTGTTGAAGGAAAATGACTGACGGATGTAAATTGTGAGCATTTGATAGTTACCTATTTATTTTACTAGAGATAATATATTCAAGAGAAATATCAGAGATATGTCTTGGTGAAAATCACTGCTTTACATACTATAATAATAAGGGAGTTAATGTTTAGAGCCATTTATCAGCTCTTAAGCAGCTTTCAAGTGATAGAACAGCAAAATAAATTGATCAATCAAAACACATAACAGTTTTGCAAAAAATTAAATTTATCAAAGTTGTCTATCTTCCACTTCTTCTTTGGCTCTACAATGTTGGCAATCTGGAAAGATCTTGGCCTGCTAATACTCTCTTGCTTGACTTACCTTGCCCAGAAAGAGGTACGGTAGATAAGCAGAAATTTAAGCAGCAACACACCTTACTTCAGCAGTCTTAGCTTCTTAAAGAGCAGGGTAAATCCACCAACAACTTCAAAGTTCCATTAGCTTCTTAATCAGCTTTTAAACAGTCAAAAAGTTACATTTCGTGACTGTTTTACTTCTCTGACCACCAGGAAGCAACAACGTATGACCAGTAACGCTACCTTTCATTGACCACTCACGACCATCACCTCTTGTGACCGTCCCGACGAAACAAACAAAAAAAAAACTCCAACACACCGTTAATTACCAACTCTTCCGCCGGAGCCGAAGAACTGGCAGCCGGGCACCGACACCGCACGATGGAAAATCTTTGTCCCTTTTCGCCACCACTAATTATCCGTCAATCAATGACAGTGACAGGGACGGCCAGCGAAAGGTCAGCAGAGCATGTTGGCGAGAGAAGTGAAATAAATCTTTTGCCCTTTCGCGCACGGCTCGGAACGTTTAGCGATGCCCGCCGCTGCCGATGCCAATTAGCTTTATCAATCTGACCGATTTGTAGTATCCGATCGTCCATTTGTAATCCTGTCAATAAAACGCTACCGTCCGATGAGGGGCTGACCTCGCTGTATACACGCATGTAATTAGAGAAGAATTACCATTCATACGGCATTCATGTACATAACGTTGCTGTAACAAAACATGAATAGAAAAGCTCGTTGCACATTTTGCGCGAATAAATTACAACTAATTTGAAGCGAACCAGATCAAACGTTGCCTCGCGTGAACACATCCGAGCGCGAGCGCTCATTACAACGGAATTAACCCGGAAAACGGTTCAACCGGGCGGTCGCCCCATTACCGTCCGTTTCTTTTAATTATGTGCCCGTTTTCTTTTGACCACCGTGGCACCCACGCCGAGCGATTAAAGAAGGGAGAGAGAGCTAGAGAGAGAGAGCGGAACGTAAATGAAGCGGTAAATGAAAAGTTCGCATCGCATCGTCAGCAAGTGAACGATACAAAAACACTATCAATGAGCGGTTCGTTTTTACGCTAATTTAAGCACTAATACAATCACCCCGAGGGCAAAACGTAGCCACCTTTCCGTGATGTTTTAGGTGAGAGCGTTCTTTTTTTGTTCTAGCGGATGTGGGCGTCGGCATATAAGTAGAATGGGGTCGATGCTGTGTCATTATGCTTCCTAGGCTTGTTCCACACTGAACGCTACTTACAGTGAGTGGCGTGGAACTGACGCAGACATCCTCAGCCGAAGGGCTGTGATGCTGTGCGGTTGGTATCATAAAATTTTTATGACCCTTGAAGCACCCGGTGCTGCTGATCGCCAAACCCAATGCTCAGACGACGAGCTCACTTTGGGGTGGAGCGCTATAGCTCACCTTGAGATTAGGGATGGACATTTGATGTAAAATGGGAACACACAAATTAAGCACTAAGCAAGCGAAAATATCAATTATCGTTTGGAGCAATTTCACAAGCAATTGCATTGATGCTAAAGCTTGAAAGAAAATCATATGGACATTAAGTTTGTTGATGGTTTGTTGGTGACAAGCGGTAAAATAAAGAGAAACGATGCGAACTAACTTAACTGAATGTTTAAACTTCTTGAGAAATCAATCGTAAATGGTAAACGGAACATTCAAAGTGAAGAACATCTGCTGTAGTATTAATTGAAACAGCGTAGCTAGAATGGTAAAGTGCTCTCCTTTAGCAATACAATGTTGTTAAAGAAAGATAATTATTTAAACTCTTCAATAAGTAAAACAAATAATTACTAGAATACAGCTGATAGGCCTACAGATGGCCTAAAGAGTCATATTTCGTTTCTTGAAGAAAATTTGACAGCTGTCAAAATTATTATCATGCAAAGTGCTCTCACCTCTTAGTTACTGTAGTCTAAATATCTTGTCTATGCTTTACAGTATTTGCAGAATTACTTAAGGCGACTTATAATAAGAAGAAAACAATACTTTTTATCAAAAATTATATCAACTTTTCATCTGTCCAGTCGGTGCTACCCACGCGATACACTATGCAAACGAATCAAGACATTACCGTCCTGCGTAATCAGCCACGCTGATTGGACCGTTCTCCAACAGCTTCAGAGCACCCGGAGAATCAGAAGGACACTACGGACGCTTGATTTATGGTTTCGGAGGAATCAACCCCGAACCAAAAACACACACACAGCTCCAAAGCAACAACAACTTAAAAAAAATACACACACATACACGAAAAAAGCTAACCACCGTGCGAAAATGTCACCGTGGACAGCATTGCTGGCAGGTTTATGCGGTTTTATGCTCGTCTAATTCGACGGAAAGCAGCCATAGCGCGAGTCGTATGTTTTGCACGGTCGAAACACTTTGCCGGTGCCCTGCAGTCTACCTTTTGCCACGGGTTTTCCTCTGCTTGCACAAACGAATGGAACGAAATTCATTAGCATTTCGATGCTCCTTGTATGTGTGCGTGTGCACACGGGCACACAGCTCCGGACGGTCAGTGTACAGTGAAAGCTCACTTAAAAGCTTCCGGATGCAAATCAAGCAAACCACCGCAAAACTAATGGCGGTTGAAAGCACGTCACGACGTTTTTTTTCTGTACCGTGGGTTGTGCTCGCCTCGTGTCCTGTTTTCTTTATTTCATTTGATTTCATCCCCTGTTCGAACGATCACCGGGAAGACCGGAGAAAGATTAACTTGATACCGTGCCTGGCTGTGGCGAGCGAGCTAAATGATGCGATGCGGGGGTTTTGTGTGTGTTTCCCTTCTTTTAGTACAAACCATCTGCACTAACTTTTCACATCCGCCATTCGCTCACATCAACGAGCAGTTAAATTTGGTAGCATTTTTGTTTTTGCTCTCGGTTTTCCTTTTTTTTTTTTTGGCGCAATGGTATATTATCGAGATCATCACACTGTGGCACTGTTGGATAATGCTATTCCGCACGGATCACTGTAAACGATTTTTGTTTTCTTTATCTACGCGTTATCTACACACACACACTCGCGCACACAAAGAAAGTAGCTAAAATAGGGAGGGCGGATCGGTAAGATTTGCATAGCGGGATTTACGGGAATGAAAATTTATGGTAAAGTGCGTTGGCAAGCGATTTAGCGTGAAATGTCTGCGTTCTGCCACAGCTACTAACCTTCCACAATGGGCGAGCGGTTGTGATGTTTATGAGGCAATTTTTATCTCTTAAGCGTTACAGATCTTCAATCGCGCTAGATTGAGGCACACAAGCGGCGAGGCAAGAAACGTTTCACTCACAGTCCCGATCCCGATAGCAAGCGAAAGGTAAGCAGTATTGCAAGATGATGATATAAAATATTTAAATTTATTATTACACTCGTAGCATTTTGCACTACCCACAGCGAGTGCCATCACCATTACCTTGTGCTCATCAAATATTTCTCGAACCATTGTCAGCTGAGTTTGTTCCACTCAGACGTGCGCGATTGTCAAGCCGCCAAAGTAAAACTGAAAAAAAATACGAAACAACTCTCACACGTTGATTCAAAATATACAATTCTTTCGTCATGAATTAATTATACCAGAAGACATGAAAATCAGACAAACGAAAGCAATTCATTTCATTTTAATGCACGTAAAACACACACACACATACATCGCTCGGTAATGAGAATTGATACATTTCTTGTACGGTCCCGAGGGTATTGTCACTTGGAGCTTGGGTTCAATTTTACAAAATTATGGATTGAAGTTCATAATAGCGCATCGTCGCACTATGGTCGAAAAGCTTTGTTTTGGGTGGACAATGTGTAAAAATTTAAAATTTAAGGATTTTAGAAACAATTTTGTCTTATGTCCTTTATTCAGCAAGGACAACCTGGCCGTATTGCTATTTTGGTAACAATTAATTGCATCAAAAGTAGCAACACAGCATTCACATTACCCGAAACCAGTAATAACAAGCCAAGCCGGATTGAGGTTGTAGAGGCTGAAACGTTGCTAGTTCTCTTACTAAACTGGCTAACCAAACTAGCCAACAACTCCAGTATTGCTAAAGAGAGGCTTCAAAATAGATTCACAATATCTGAGAGTGAAAAGGTCGAAAAATGCTCGGAGATACCTAGTGAGGGCAGAGCTGCCTAGTGAGGGCAGAGCTACCCAGTGAGGATAGAGCTTCATAGTTAGAAACGAGTTGAGTTGACGCCTTATGGTAGCTTTTGAGCTTCTGGTCATCAGATTTGAGTACTTGCCTAACAAAAATCAACCTAATTTATAATTATGAGACTATAATTATGAGCTTGAGACAACTGAGTGTTGGTTTTGATCAACTGAAAATGTTAACATATGATTTTTTAAATATTATATAGTAGATTTATTGTAAAATATTCCAGTTCACCCGTGACTTGCATTGTTTGAAGGATACTAACAACTGAATAAGGAAATTAAGTAATCTTTTTTAACTATTTTTATTAAATCATTTAGAACGAATTGGACGTATTGCTATAATTTTTAACTTTATCAAAAATAAAATGTCCACCCATTGGCCTAAGCCCGCCCCACTGTGCACCGTACACAAAGAATGAAAAAATCCTTTCTCTCATTACGCTCAAAACCTACCACACGACACAATTTCGAAACCTGTGAAACGCAAAATAATGTTTGTTTACCGTCATGGCCACCGTTCCCCCCGGATTCCTTCCTCCGAAACCCTCAACACATCAACCCCAGCCAAACATCGAAAACAATCCGTCACTGAAACCGTCCGCCCTGTTTCTGTGCACTTGCACAAAATGCATTCACACATTTCCCAGCATCCGACATGAATTTAATTTTCCCTCATCATCGCCGGCCTGATGCTGTGATGCGATTCATAAACAATCGACCAGCCGCGCCCAGCGTTGCACCCACGATCTTTGCTTCCTGTGATAGAGTCATTAACGTCACCGTCGTTAAAATAATTATAAAATTGATTTATTGTATCATTACTTTTAATACGATATTAATGCAATGAATTTTCCACCTTGTCCGTGCTGCTGCGTGCGATGCGGGTGCAGGAACGAGCAGATTTTCCATGCAAGCAGTGCACAGGCATGCATAGCCGCATACGCAACGCCTTCAATCGTATTGGTGGAGATGGAATCGATTGAAATTATTCGGACAAATTTATGCTCTCAGCCGCATCTAATGTCAAGTGACAAATGAACGATTCGATAGCCATCACGGTTTTTGTACTCTTGAGAGTGTAGTTTGTACAAAATTTAAAATCTTATAGGTCTAACGGGTGCGAAACATATTTATTTACCACAATTTTGTGCCCTTTTCCGTGCGTTACTTTTAATAATAAATTCTTAAAAGCTTCCTCCCGTTTTTCCACATTTTAATGCGCACATACGTACACGTGCGATGATTTCCCGGCAACCTTTTCTCGTTAAATAAATAAACAAACAAGCCAACTGGCCAGCTGCGTGTGGCTGCGTTCGCTTTAATGTGAACGGCAGCGCCGAGTGCAGTCCTGTGCACGGACGCAGCTACCAGTAAAAGGGCCAATCTGTCTGGCCGATGGTTCGCGTAGCAGCGAGAAAACAAAATGCAGCAAATGGAAAGCCAAAGGTCCGGTCCCCAATGAAACCCTACTTTGCATATATTGATCCAATCCAATTATCGAGTAGACTAACGGCTATGAAATATTTATCGATACTGCCGGTACCGGCCTGTCCCACCGGGCAGCGAGCGTGTTCCGGAGCGGAAGCCTAATGATGTTGCAAAATTTGCTAAAAGTCACACTAAAATGCACCTCATCGAGCGGCCCCCGGTAGCCGAACGGGTGCCCCGGTGCCACATTATTCACTGACGCCTAACCGACCGGAAGGGTTCATAAATCGTGATGGCAAAAGCACTAACCGCGATGTTCTACACTCACACACACATGCCCACGCGGTACGCATTTCCGAAGGTGGATAATGTTGCTCTGTTTTGCTGTACGGGTCATCAACACAAATTATGCCACACGGCCAGGTGACGCACATCTGGACCGTTGTTGTGACGTACGCTTTGTGCATAATCGAAAAAGGACCAGGCGTCTCCATTATAAAAGTGTATTTTTTTCTTTATTATGTCGCTTCATTTATACCGCTTATAATCTCTCGTTGACGAGAGTAGAAGATAAAAAAAAGAGTTATAAAAAAAAGAGTTTAGCTAAAAATATCTTAATAACAGAATTTATTTCAATTGTCAATAACTCATTTGTTATCATATTATAGTGCAGTAAACCACCATTTTACGTTTGAAACATTTAAACCAGCTTTATTGCAACGTTTTGTAGCATAATTAAAAGCTTCTCGTCGGCTTGAAACCAGATTCCGCATTCAAATTACCCTCTGAAATTCAACCCCTAAGCCAACCAATAGTGGCCCCCCACTTTAACCCTGACAAAACACAGATTTTATCGATGGTTTGATAATCACACTGTCGAACACAGATTGTGACAGTGACCACGTTTCAAGCCCCCGATGCTGCAAATGTCATCAAGCTCGTCCCCTCCCCCCTCTTCTCAAACACACTACGCAAATCACCACCATGTACAAGCATTAGCTGCCACAGGATTGTGAATTTCCCGGCGTAAACCACTCGAACGCCCATTACACTCCTGGGGCCGTACCGATGGCATCAGGGCTGGTCAGTAATTATCGCTGCCGGTGCGTGTACCAGTGAAGGATATAATAATAAAGTGATCGCACGGACCGGCACACCGAAATCCGATTGAGTCACCAAATGCAGCCGCTTTACAATTATGTGCAAATTTAACAGATTTTAAATGGTTATCTAGCCAGTTACTGGTTACCCCGGTGGGGGGGAGGTCACCGATGACATGGTGGGTCACGGTGGTTCGTGATTTTTGAACCGACAAACCCACAAAACGTACTCAACCGTGTGGGCAGTACGCACAACTCACCGGGCGCCTCCATGTGGTCGGGCTGCCACCATGTACCAGGCGTCTCCATTCACTTTATTCGATCATTTGATGTTGTCTCTGGTGAGCCTGTAATTTATTTTATTTTGCTTTGAATTTAAATTAGACTCATTAAGGGTGTGGGTGTGTGTGTGTGTTTCTGGTGTAAATTGTGTTACGCACCTGTCTTTTTGTTTTTTTGTTTTGCTGCTCTTTGCACCCCTAGTTACGGGCAAAGTAGAGAACACACTCATGTACACCCGAGTACACCAGCCGTACCCGATCTGTCATGGGTAGAAGCACGCACTGTATGCTGTTACACAATTAACCCATCACGATAATGTACGGTCTGTGCAGCTAAACTGCCCGTGCAAAGATCAACACGATCAGATAAATAACGCTTAATCGATAAATGCCATCCATCTGGGCCACCGTCCCGCCGATGCCGGACCGAACGGATACACACCCAACGCCACGCATGAATGCTTGATGCGGTGCTTTGTCTCCGTTATCTTTGTGCTCGGTTGGGAAGCTATTACTATCGTTAAAATGGTACACAAAATGGCTAATTGATAAATTGATTAATTTCATTTGCGGCGTATCGTAAGATCGTTCGGGGGAGAAATACAAAAGAACGAACAATGCCACAGGGGATAAAGGAAATCGGGTGGACAAGTCTTTTTACTGTCAGTTTTACGCTGTAATTAATTTATGATAGAATTTTCAACAATTTTTTGGTATTGAATTAAACGTATAGCACGGTAGATAATGAATAGTGCTGCAGTGTGTACACTTGAGACATCCAAAAGCCCATACAATGCCAAAGTTGTGTTTAATTTTACAAAGTACCTGGCGCCTCCATAAATCCACTAAAACTCAAAATTAAATCAAAAACCGTTCTTGAAACCACTTTAACAGGCGTTATCGGCAAAGCATTGCTGTAAAAAATATATTCTAGCATAAGAAAATACAGAGCAACGAAACAGTCCTTGTTCGTAGCACAAAGCCTTCAACCAAATGGTGCTTTAATGTCAACGTCATGCTAAAGTTATCACTGTAATAAAATCCTTCGGGTCACTCATGATCTACAACTAACAACATATGAAAAGAAAACATCCTTCGTTCCCTGCCGCGCCCAGCGTTGCACCCACGATCTTTGCTTCCTGTGATAGAGTCATTAACGTCACCGTCGTTAAAATAATTATAAAATTGATTTATTGTATCATTACTTTTAATACGATATTAATGCAATGAATTTTCCACCTTGTCCGTGCTGCTGCGTGCGATGCGGGTGCAGGAACGAGCAGATTTTCCATGCAAGCAGTGCACAGGCATGCATAGCCGCATACGCAACGCCTTCAATCGTATTGGTGGAGATGGAATCGATTGAAATTATTCGGACAAATTTATGCTCTCAGCCGCATCTAATGTCAAGTGACAAATGAACGATTCGATAGCCATCACGGTTTTTGTACTCTTGAGAGTGTAGTTTGTACAAAATTTAAAATCTTATAGGTCTAACGGGTGCGAAACATATTTATTTACCACAATTTTGTGCCCTTTTCCGTGCGTTACTTTTAATAATAAATTCTTAAAAGCTTCCTCCCGTTTTTCCACATTTTAATGCGCACATACGTACACGTGCGATGATTTCCCGGCAACCTTTTCTCGTTAAATAAATAAACAAACAAGCCAACTGGCCAGCTGCGTGTGGCTGCGTTCGCTTTAATGTGAACGGCAGCGCCGAGTGCAGTCCTGTGCACGGACGCAGCTACCAGTAAAAGGGCCAATCTGTCTGGCCGATGGTTCGCGTAGCAGCGAGAAAACAAAATGCAGCAAATGGAAAGCCAAAGGTCCGGTCCCCAATGAAACCCTACTTTGCATATATTGATCCAATCCAATTATCGAGTAGACTAACGGCTATGAAATATTTATCGATACTGCCGGTACCGGCCTGTCCCACCGGGCAGCGAGCGTGTTCCGGAGCGGAAGCCTAATGATGTTGCAAAATTTGCTAAAAGTCACACTAAAATGCACCTCATCGAGCGGCCCCCGGTAGCCGAACGGGTGCCCCGGTGCCACATTATTCACTGACGCCTAACCGACCGGAAGGGTTCATAAATCGTGATGGCAAAAGCACTAACCGCGATGTTCTACACTCACACACACATGCCCACGCGGTACGCATTTCCGAAGGTGGATAATGTTGCTCTGTTTTGCTGTACGGGTCATCAACACAAATTATGCCACACGGCCAGGTGACGCACATCTGGACCGTTGTTGTGACGTACGCTTTGTGCATAATCGAAAAAGGACCAGGCGTCTCCATTATAAAAGTGTATTTTTTTCTTTATTATGTCGCTTCATTTGTACCGCTTATAATCTCTCGTTGACGAGAGTAGAAGATAAGTTATAAAAAAATAGGACCAGGCGTCTCCATTATAAAAGTGTATTTTTTTCTTTATTATGTCGCTTCATTTGTACCGCTTATAATCTCTCGTTGACGAGAGTAGAAGATAAGTTATAAAAAAATTAGTTTAGCTGAAAATATCTTAATAACAAAGTTCATTCCAATTGTCAATAACGCATTTGTTCTCATATTCTAGTGCAGTAAACCACCATTTTACATCTGAACCGTCGAAACCTGCTTTATTGCAACGTTTTGTAGCATAATTAAAAGCTTCTCGTCGGCTTGAAACCAGATTCCGCATTCAAATTACCCTCTGAAATTCAACCCCTAAGCTAACCAATAGTGGCCCCCCACTTTAACCCTGACAAAACACAGATTTTATCGATGGTTTGATAATCACACTGTCGAACACAGATTGTGACAGTGACCACGTTTCAAGCCCCCGATGCTGCAAATGTCATCAAGCTCGTACCCTCCCCCCTCTCCTCAAACACACTACGCAAATCACCACCATGTACAAGCATTAGCTGCCACAGGATTGTGAATTTCCCGGCGTAAACCACTCGAACGCCCATTACACTCCTGGGGCCGTACCGATGGCATCAGGGCTGGTCAGTAATTATCGCTGCCGGTGCGTGTACCAGTGAAGGATATAATAATAAAGTGATCGCACGGACCGGCACACCGAAATCCGATTGAGTCACCAAATGCAGCCGCTTTACAATTATGTGCAAATTTAACAGATTTTAAATGGTTATCTAGCCAGTTACTGGTTACCCGGCGGGGGTCACCGATGACACGGTGGGTCACGGTGGTTCGTGATTTTTGAACCGACAAACCCACAAAACGTACTCAACCGTGTGGGCAGTACGCACAACTCACCGGGCGCCTCCATGTGGTCGGTCTGCCACCGTGTACCAGGCGTCTCCATTCGCTTTCGATTCGATCATTTGATGTTGTCTCTGGTGAGCCTGTAATTTATTTTATTTTGCTTTGAATTTAAATTAGACTCATTAAGGGTGTGGGTGTGTGTGTGTTTCTGGTGTAAATTGTGTTACGCACATGTCTTTTTGTTATTTTGTTTTGCTGCTCTTTGCACCCCTAGTTACGGGCAAAGTAGAGAACACACTCATGTACACCCGAGTACACCAGCCGTACCCGATCTGTCATGGGTAGAAGCACGCACTGTATGCTGTTACACAATTAACCCATCACGATAATGTACGGTCTGTGCAGCTAAACTGCCCGTGCAAAGATCAACACGATCAGATAAATAACGCTTAATCGATAAATGCCATCCATCCGGGCCACTGCCACGCCGATGGCACCGAACGGATACACACCCAACGCCACGCATGAATGCTTGATGCGGTGCTTTGTCTCCGTTATCTTTGTGCTCGGTTGGGAAGCTATTACTATCGTTAAAATGGTACACAAAATGGCTAATTGATAAATTGATTAATTTCATTTGCGGCGTATCGTAAGATCGTTCGGGGGAAAAATACAAAAGAACGAACCATGCCACAGGGGATAAAGGAAATCTGATGGACAAGTATTTTTACTGTCAGTTTTACGCTGTAATTAATTTTTGATAGAATTTTCAACAATTTTTTGGTATTGAATTAAACGTATAGCACGGTAGATAATGAATAGTGTTGCAGTGTGTACACTTGAAACATCCAAAAGCCCATGCAATGCCAAAGTTGTGTTTAATTTTACAAAGTACCTGGCGCCTCCATCAATCCACATAAACTCAAAATTAAATCAAAAACCGTTCTTGTAACCACTTTAACAAACGTTATCGGCTACTCGTTCATGTAAAAAAACATATTCTAGCATTGAAAAATAAAGGGCAACGAAACAGTCCTTGTTCGTAGCACAAAGCCTTCAACCAAATGGTGCTTTAATGTCAACGTCATGCTAAAGTTATCACTGTAATAAAATCCTTCGGGTCACTCATGATCTACAACTAACAACATATGAAAAGAAAACATCCTTCGTTCCCTCCCAAATGGCTATAACCTTACGCCAGCTACCTTAAGCACATCATCAACTCCCAACACATCACAATCAAACACAGCCCAATAGGTCGCTCCCGTGTGAACGCTTTTGGCTCTTCTAACCTCCGAACGATACGGCCGCGCAGCAGCATCAAACAAAAACCCCAAAAAAATAAGAAATCCCACCATCATCATTCATCCCAAGAAAGAGAAAAAAACACAGCAGTACATATTAAAACCCTCCCGGACCATATGACAAGGTGGCGAGCATACACGTCCCACCAGGCCGTCCAACCATCCCGAACTATTTTTCATTTGCATCTGGCCACAGAAGCCGTGAACCATTCGTCCAAACGTGTACGAGACACCAAAACACACGCACACAAAGAAGGAAAGAAAAATATCCGTCTCCCAAGACTCGGCGACGGACATTGCGCGAGGACACCACCACTATTAAGTGAGAAAATATATGAAAGCCTCATTTTTCTGTCGTAAATTTTCCCCTGATATTAAATATAATGTATCATTTTAATAGTTTTCCGCCGGGGTCCGGGTGTACCATCCCCTTGCGCACTGCGCCGGTGAGCAGTTCCATCCGGGCTGGCATGACATTCATAATTCTGGGGCCGGTTGCCGGCCTTCGTCCCGTTTTGCCGCCATGATTTACGCTACTATTTTTATTCTCACTTAACTACACCACCATTCAGTTGTTTTTTTATTCTTCTTGGGATGAATGATGATGGTGGGATTTCTTATTTTTTGGGGTCGGTCGAAGCAAAAAGACAAAAGGAAAAGAAAAGTCTTCTAAATGCGACTGACTTTCTGCTGGAGCAAAATAAAAACGGAGCGCAAAATGGAGGCACAGGCACGAAGCAAAATACAAAGCATTGAGGATGAACGTACTGAGTCGGGAGAAGTTCAAGTAAATTGTTTCCCCATTCAAACAGCGGGACTTCATTTTGCTGCTAGAGAGAGGGTCCCGGGTGTTTCCACATTGCTTCCCATTGCTTATTGTGACGGAGTGCAACGATCCATTACGCTGCGTCACTTGCTTTTATTAATCTTCAAGGTAAAGCGTTCCTCGTCAGCTTCCGTCGATTGTGCACACGCTCGCGAAACGCATCTGCATTCGTTTGCTTCGCTGCTGTTATTTAAACACCACAGCCAGTGAAACGAATGCAAAAGTCCAACCAACAGATGGGGAGGGTTGATGTAAAAAGTGTATAACAACGTCTGTTAAATTCTGTAATCTTTGCTCTTTTCGCCAATCGTGCAACCGGCGGCACGATCGAATGCTGCTGGCCCTGGTCCCCGTACACGTTGATTGGTCTCGTTTTGGCGTTGTAAAACGCCAATCCAACATCGTCTACAACGACGGTAACGTGGGTCACCCGTCGTACCAGTGTGTCGTGTGCAAATTTGTGTAAAATAAAAACATATTTATGAGCAGCCATGAATTTCGCTCCAGTTCACTCTCGCGCTCGCTCGATCGCCACATCCGTCTGTTGACTTTCATCGTTTGGCTTCAATCGCTTGAGAAGCGTGTGTGTGTGTGTCTGATTTGTTCGAGTGTGTCTCAACGATTTATTCGCACACATTGTTGGGTGAGTATGCTGCATTTTGGTTTTCTTTTCTTCTTGCTTCCACCAGCAGGACAAAGACACCGGCTGGAGAGGGTGACTTGTCCTTGTGCTACATGCCAGCACAGTTGTCATTCCGTTTGAAATTGATATTTCATTTTTCACGTTTCCATTAAATCTGTGTATGTGTTGTACGATTCGTTCCAGTTGTCGTTTGCATCCTTTGCTTGGCCTTTAAATCTTTCCACTGAGTGCAGTAGCATACGCTCGACTCCATCAATGATACTTTTTTTATGATGCTTTGATGATATGATGCTGCATCAAATACGTGTATTAAAGCAGCGTTGAAGTGAAGGATCTACATTTGTGCATTAAATAATCAAAAGGTTCTGGGAGATATTTAACTAGAACGTAGTTAAATATCTGCATTCATTGGGTGTTCTCCTGTTTTACGAATCTATAAATGTTTCATAAAGTACCTCACTAAGGAGCTTTTTTTTTAGCAGAACCACACATGGAACCTCTAACATTCGGGATTTTTCCTCGCTTATCTCCTGCCCGAAGTATTGCTTCGTGCTTGCAATGAAGTCTGTACCATCAGCTTACACCAGGAACTGAATTACCAGACAGAAAATGATCCTCGAAGACATCACCTAGAATGTATCGCTCTAGCACTCTAGTACACTGGGTTTTTCCAAAGCTAAGTTACAAGATATCGTTTTGTAGTCAACCCCAATTTCTGTTGACCCGATCGCGGAAGGACGAGAGGACCTCTTCTTCTTTCTTGGCCTAACGACCTCTTAGGTCACGCCTGCCATTTCTGGCTTACTAGACTTATTGTTACCGCATAGTTGGATAGTCAGTCCTCACTATGGGGGAACGGCCCAGATGAGACTTGAACCCCGGTCCTGCCGTGTGAAGACCGGTGCCGCTGTCGCATCTACCACCGGACCGCCCTACGAGAGGACCTCTGAGTAGGAACTGATCAGCTCCGCATATGGATTGCAACGGCAGCTCTTCTTATGTCTGATATACTAGAAACAGCTTCCAGGAAAACATTCTTCAAGGTCCCTTAGGGATTGAATCTTCCAAAATAAAGCAAATTCTCTAAACCTTTACCTATTTGGTGTTTAATTGTTGTTGATAGTGTTAAATTAGGATTGTTTTCCTATGTCAGACCTGCTTACTCTAACCGCGAATGTCATGAGATCAACATCCCGTTTACCGATAACTTCAAAACACAAACTGATTGCATAATTTATAACCCATTCCTCGGGAGATTCCTGTACCACGAATGTGTGGCGTCGTCTACATTTTCCAACAACAATCGCCGCCTGTTCGCAGTAAGTTCGCCCGCAAAGGCACAAACTTTGTGGCGATGCAATGCCACATTTTATCATGTATCAATGTGACTATTTAGCCCACCGGAGGTTCATCCACGGGAGGCATCATTCACTCTTTACTCAGGATGTTCCTTAACCTTCCTTAGCACCGACGGAACGATGTTGCATACAAACTTCCGTACCATCTTGCCACTTGAGCGCCCGATCGATCGAAACTGTTGTTTTGTATGCAAGGTTCGTAAATAAGACGCCCGACCAGAAAAGTTTCGACAGTTGCCGGCTGCTGATGCGACAACGTGGCAGAAACGCGATCGATAGAACTGTAAGGGAAGGGTGATTAGGAAGGGAGCGGAGAGTAGGGGAAGGGCACATTTGCTCCCAAACGCCCCACCTAAGCCTTGCCATTCCCAACCTCCTGGCATTAAAGTTTAATTAATTAAGTTTACCAAAGTCAATTTACGATTATCGTGTCTCACGTGTATCGCGAAACCAACGTGTCTAAATACGTCGTCGTAGTGTCGCTTTCACAGCCGAGCGTGTGTGTTTGTGTGTGTGTGTGTGGTGCAGTTGAGGGAAGCAGCAAGCCTCAAAAGTGTCAACGTAGTAGCTACCACGGTGAAGAGATCGGCACGGTTTCATCGGTCGCGCGCATACAATATGGATGGGCCCCACCGGTACCGGTGCGTTCACGGGAATGACAATTCATAGTTTATGCATTTAGGTTTCGATGAACCACGCGGCACGAACAGCCGGCCTTGCACCATAATGGGTTGTCAAGTGAAGCTACCATTACTGTAACGCAACCCGGACGCTGTTAAACGTGAAGCTGTAAGGTATGACTTTACCGAGATTAAATTCTTCGCAGCTTGTTTAGCTTAAAAGGGAGATTTTTTCTCTTTTCTCTTCTAACAGATCTCGAACACACTTTAAGCCATCCGTCATTAGTCGTCCAGTTTTCTAGCAAGCAACAAGCTTTAAATCTCATGCGGCAATCCTTTCCAGCTACTGTTCGGCGTACCGCACATCCCATAGGGGATTAGTTCATTAGTTTCGGGCAGGGCGGGACCAGCTTTACGTGCCCAAACTTTGTAATAGCAGGGCGAACCACACAACCGAAACGGATGATGATTTGGTGATATGTGTGTGGAGAAAAATTGCGTATTTGATCGGACGTGGAATCTGAATCGACAACCAGATATGAGGCGATGGTTCATCAAAGTGGAGAAACGTTGATTGATTTTCGCACTCAACAAGATACATCCTAAAGGTATGCAATTAACGAGTTTTCATCATAAAATAGGTACACAATGTTCGTAAAAATACACACGATTGCATACATTTAGGCGGATCGCGAAAATTTCTTCATTTCTTACCAAACACAGATACACAGACCACTCATCTCATGCTTTCGAGACCAAGAAAGACCACAAAACCAAGGGTTGAACGCATTATGTTTTGGCACCAGTTGGTCACGAAATTACCACGTAGCACTTCGGTTGTGATTATAGAATTCTAATTTAGTGAAGATGTTTTCGCTGTCGTGAGAGCTAAAGGATAGAAAATAATGGAGCAAAAAAAATGTTTTATCTTTCTTTTGTTTCTCTCTCTCTCTCTCTCTCTCACACACTCTCTCACTCTCTCGGTGCCGAAAAGAAGGTTAATCATCAGCATCCACTATCGACCACGGCATACCGATTAGCGTGTAGTGAGGTGAAAAGGATTTTAATGCTTTAAGTCATGTTTGTTAGTTACCTCTATCACCGGGCCCGATGTACATTAGTCAGCAAAGTGGCGACCCGATCTCCATCGCTCCAGCTACCTGGATGTTTGTGCGAGCCGTATGGTACAGTTTTAACACACACGCCCGCTGTCCGCACTTGAATGCTTTTAGTCTCGATGATGCTCCACAAACTTCGATCCAGTGGCTAATGTAACAACCCTTAACCGTCCCAGTGCCTTTACTGCTCCGGTCCGCAGCAACGTGGTCTTACCTGCTTTTTTTTGTCGATAAGATGGCTAATTCCCTTTTAACCGGTGTGCCGAGGCTTACGGAGTGCGGTACGGATTTAGATTAAAAAACTTTCCAATGGATTCCGGAACATCGTTCCATGACGAGGAGTAGTTTTTACGTGCTGTCAGTTGTTTCAGCTGCACTAGCTTCGGCGTAATTGTGCCCTATTAGTATGAAAGGTCACTTTTCATCAGCAGTCAGTGGAGTTGTGGAATGAGTGCGAGATTTACCTACAGCAGGAAAGAACTGTACTTTTTTGTATTAATTTTCTAGTAACCATGTTCTGGATGGTCCCGATTGTGTTCTCAAATAGTTATGTTACGATTAACTGTAGCTATTATTAGCTTGCATAGACTCTGGAACTTTGGAAGTTTGGAACTTGGAATAGATAGAAGCTAGTTTACACGATATCGATTTATACACTCGGTCACTTTGTACGCTGTGATTCAATCAGTCACTTCAAATGATGTTTGCTGACGCTTTGTGGATAGTTTGTGGAGATTGTCTCGCCAAGGCTTCAATAGCATCTGTTAATTCTCACTCAAACTGCTGCTTACAAGCCCTAACTTAATGCTTCATGTTCATTCTAATTCATTAATAATCGAAGCGTATTGCCTACATGTTGGCGTAGACAAAGTGTATTCTATCGGTCATTTTGAATCATAAGCAATTTTAATAAACGAATTCTTCAGAAGTCTCTAACATGTTGAGGCAAGGTCAAACGAAATCCATGCTGTGGCCGACTGTCTCTGTTCCCTACATTATTAAGCTACAAAATATCTTCAAAAAATGCTCTATCTACCTACAACTTCAGGCCTTGACCTGCTATTTCTGACTTCTTCTTCTTTTTCTTTCTTGGCCTAACGACCTTTTAGGTCATGCCTGCCATTTCTGGCTTACTAGACTTATTGTTACCGCATACTTGGATAGTCAGTTCTCACTATGGGGGAACGGCCCAGATGAGACTTGAACCCCGGTCCTGCCGTGTGAAGACCGGCGCAGCTGTCGCATCTACCAACGGGCCTTTCTGACTTCATAAACCTTTATTTATATATCAGTCAGTTCGTCCTACGTACTAGAGGACGATCTGGATCTGAATGCAACCATACCTTTTTGCAAAAGTGTTTTAAATTCCGTTTAAACAAACATTTAACTAATAAATTTGCTTCAAAATTCCAAATTCTTTCCACAACAAACCCTCCAATTTCCTTTCCTTTACCCCTTTCCCCTACTATATGTAATACTAAATTACAAATAATCATTAAAATTGTGCGAACACTATCTCATCATATGGGAAATGCGCGTTCCACGAACACTATTTTATTGCTTTCCACCAATGAATGTGGCTCAAAATAGATTAATTTCAAAGCCCTATGATCGGAAAATCCTCCTCCGCAAACACACACTCGTGCGCGCATCCATTCAAACCAGGGCAAAGTGATTCCATCGATTCAATAAATACGAGCGCAATTTATCATCTGACGCCATCGCAGTACATACGGATGCGTACCAAACCCCAAAAAAAAAACAGGATCACGAACGGATAATTTCCCTTAAAATGTCATTGCAGTGCGGATATTTCTTTTTCCCTAGGCATTGCTTTTGAACAACAAGAACGCCACAACAAAAAAACCAACCCGGCACTATAGACAAACAACCCAACCCCCACACTGGGTTGTCGCAGCTCAGTAAACGTATAGAATATTGCAAAAATATGACCGATCGATTGCAGCGCAAGTTAAACAAATAACATGAAGCACACACACACAAAAAGCACACGGAGAATGCAGCTCAATGAAAATTATTTGGTAACTACTATCGGATTTTTTTTTTAATTATCAAAATTGCCACATTCCAACTTCCGTGGGGGAAGCGGATCGGGTGCTAGCATTGACCCCCACGGCTGTGCCCATTTTCAACCGTTTTCGGTAGGATATTGGATGCACTTTCAATCGATGCTGCAGTACATCTTTCTCTGTTTCTCTTCATATTGCTTCGTTTATGGTGATTTTGTATTTTCTTTTCTCTTCCATTTTTTTTTTCTGAGTATCTTTTACTCGGGAACTCACTTTCACCCAACGTGCGGCGGTGGTTTATGAAATTCATACAGACAAAGTTGCACAACTGCTCCAACAAACAAGGGTAAAAAAATCCACCCCGAAATGCACTCGAAAACGGTGACAAACGTGGCACGTAAAACGCGATGCAGTTTTGCAAAAAAAAAGAGGAGGAAATAACCTTCCATTATTCCCTGGGAAAACCTGGTAAGGGTAAAACGAATCGACAAACCGACATAATAAACGGGCACACTGCAGTGATTCTCTTTCGCGGTTCACGAATATAATTGATGCACCCGGGCACCGAATTTTTATTCTTTGCCTTTACATTTTGATGCACCTCCTACACTCACACACACACACTTTATTTTCGTAACGTTTTGTTTGTTTTTTTTTCTCCTGTTTTTACTGTATGTTTGTTATTCACATCCGTTAGCCACTATTATATTACCAACCATCCGAATATGCTTACAACACGTGGAAAGGATTAAAAATTTTGCTCCAGTCGAGGGCCAACAGCATGGAAGTTGCTGGGAGATGCGTCGGCAATTAAGAGTTTGTTTTGCGTTCTCGCTTTAATTGTTTATGGGCAGTGTCATCCATTAGGCTGGATGAGGGAGTAAGCATTGCCATTGAACCGCACCGTTCGAATTCGATGCGATGGAGTGCAATCTCGATATCAATGAGCTGTGAAATATTGTATTTTAGGGCTAAAAATTATCTCCGATGATTGCTGGTAGAGGATCCTTTTGGGCTCTTTGGCTCTCCTTTAGCTCTTTTTAGCATAGTTCATAGTATCTAATAAATGTACATTGGTTGTGTTGGGGATATCACAGCAGTTGAACCGAATCAGATAAATTCTTTTTTCTCTCCCAAAGCTTTTGGCAACTGACGTTCAATTTTGACAGTTGGTACACTAAGCTCGTCACAAAGTGCCGTATTTTTTGTTAGAGTAAATCTACTAAAATTTTAGGGAATTTGCAGTATTAGACTATAAAACAGCGTCAAATGTTTAACAAGAAGATATAACCATTTTTTTATAGTTATCAGAAGATTTTAATGAAGATCTTTTGTTTACTTGAGCTGACGTTGCCAAAGAGCTAGAAATGTGGTCGGGGCTGTCCGGTGGCCTAGTCAAATCAAGTCAAGACCAAATCAACTCAAGGCAGGCCAAGATCTCTCGCGTTTGTAGAGCCTGAGAAGCAGAAGTCATCAGTTGCTTAAGCTTGATGCTGCCTTGAAGTTATTGAAGCTGGTCGCAATTTGGCTTCTTCTTCTTCTTCGCCTTCTCTTGCTTAAACCTCCAGAGGTCTTGGTCTCCATTGCTGGCTTTCGTTGACTTCATTTTACTCGTAGTTGAATTTTCCAATTTCAGGCAAACAGTTGCTCATCTGGACCTTAAGAGAGACATCTCTCGATGAATCTAAAGATCTGTCTCTCTTTGCCTTAAGAAGCATACTACTGGAAACCTGTAGAGATTAGTGATTGAAGGGATAGACTACTGGATATCGTCTAGTAGCTGTAGAAGCAGATTATCCTATGGAGATAGTAAGGCGATACGGTTGCAATACATCAATTACCCTGCAAGTTAAGCTAGTTCGCTGTCTATACACTTTCAACAGATACGCTGCTACTTCTAATGACATAGACAAAGACAAAGGAACAAAAACTTCAATAGTTGTAAGCAAGATAACAATTGTTTATATGTTTTCAGCATCGATTCTTATCTTCAAGACATGCAACGACTCCACTCTACACCGGGAAGTCATCCAACATTCCTGCAGAAGACTCGTTAGGACAGATACTTATCTAATGCTGCAGTAGTATGTTTGACTCTGTCCATCGCATTTTCTACATCTTACTGAGCAATAAAAACGGATAAACCTAGACTCCATATCTCGACGAGCAGTGAAACAGAAACTCCCGAAAGCTTTAAAAACATATGCCCGTGCACACTAACATGTTAACATCCCACCTCAACACCACGCAATGAGCAGGAAGCAAATAAAATAGACCCCTTTGTCTTGCAATAATCGTAGAACTACTTCTTCCCCCGCCTGTTTGTTGTGGCCTCATGAGTGTGAGAGAACAACTACAGAAAGGAAAGCATAAAACGGATGGAATCAACACAAAACGATACAACCCATCAGCTGGGGTAAAGACTTGTGGACTGGTACAATTATTTACTACAATTTATCGTCCCCATGGGTGGTCTCCCACTCGTCTGCAGACAAGTAGTGACCATTTGGAGAGCGGAAATAGCTTCCAACGCTACCGTTTGAAGCTGTTTGAATGGAGTTGGCAAGGCACTCTTGCTCTTAGAATGAATTAACGACAACAAAAGTGGGGAGAAACTCGATTGCTAGCATTTTGTAAGCATTTTTAGTTAAAGAAAATGCATATTTTCGAAACATTTTAAACAATTGCACTCTTGCCGGTAGCACAAACATCATCTCTGAAGCTCACACTACACCAGCAGCGATCGCGGTGAAGAAGTTTGCATAGTCTTTTGTGCTCGCAGCATGTTTCGGCATAAGTGTAACTTTACAAACCATCGTTCAAACAATCTAAATCTAAAATACATTCTATTATAATGCAAGCGGGCTAACGTACAGCGACACCAACGTGACCATCATCACGTCACACGCAAGAAGCGCGCACAGAACATATCGGTAAACAACCATCGCTGTTCAGTATGATGATCGTATACATTTTCGCGAATCGTAAAAAAGCATAGTTTAGCTAAAAAAAAAGCACAGCACAAACACATACGAGAGCGAATGAGAAGCGTTTAATAAATCATTGTTTGAAAGTGAAGTGCGCTCGTGTTTGCTTGTGGCGCGTCTGAGCGTTATGTGTGTTTTGCGTACGTAGCTGGTCGTTGTGATGTGATGCCCGGACATGCATGCCCAGGCCCACATGCAAGTCGTAGTTGGATCTATTATTTTTTTGTCACCCTCCCCTTCCTTCATGCTCTAAACCTCGCCCGGAACAATTTTTCGACCATATTTTTGGGGGCAAAAACGACGCACACCGAAAGAAAAAACAAGGATCGAATGCGAAATTTGTGCACAAAACATCATCGGCAAATGGTCCGGCAGCCTCGAAAGCGCATATGTGCGACGGACGTGATGATGGAAGATATTTGGACCAGATTTTTCGTGCGTTTTTTACGAGTTTCGTTTTTTGGATTCATTTCTGATAGGAAAAGTGGAGTTTTTTTGTTGTTGCTGTATGTTAACTTTGGAACAAATAAGCAACGATATACTAAAACCGCTGCTACTACTGGCAGGGAATCAGTATTTATCGCAAATCGGATGTACACGCTCATTGAAGTAACAATAAATTTTCATCATCTCCATTGGCCCCCTCCGTTTTTATGGCACTTTTTTTTTTGTTTCTTTCTCCCCCAAACACACATTTACCTTAGCGCTAGAACAGCCGGTTGCAACCGATCAGGTGATTTAGAGCCACCAGGCAAAAGCACCATAATTTGGCCAATCGCATCAGGCAATGTGTCGCGCCCCATCCGCGTAACAACAAATAACGATAATTCCGTTCGCTCAGTAAGTGCTATAAATTATTGCACCCATCCAAATGCGCCGAGTTCTCTCCGAGGGGTTTTTGGATTTTTTCATCCAAATGCATCCCGTTGCATTGGAGAACAAAAGAAAAACACACCGAAAAGCGACCCCTTCTTCGAACGGAAATTGAGATTCAAAATGGATCCGTATGCAGTAAAGAATGAACGAGGTGAAACGAGTGGTGGAAGAGGGGGGCAAAACAAATAACCCTTTCCGTTCGTCCGTTGCAACTCGCCATAGCTCGGACTGACTTTCGTTGCGCTGTTCGCCCACGGAAGCGTCAACCAGAAGCCCGGCGATGACAGCTAGGACGATGGCTAGCGAAACGGAGACCGTCCCCCCTAATGACCGCCGTGGGACGTGTTGAGGAATTAAGATAGATTACAGCAAACGACCGCACGAATGGATCATCGCGTTGGGCAGAAGTTCTCGGTTGGCTGTGAAGCTGCGGAACGGTTTCCGTTTTCTTAAAGGTTAATCTGTACATGATACATTCCAACGTCCTAGCGATAACGGAATGATAACTTCACGCGAAGGTCTTTTAGGTGTTCAAAATTGCAGTTTAAACAATTTATTTAAAACAATAGCTTTGCCACAGTTTGCAAGTAGCTCTTGCCGTGTAATCAATCGCCAGAACAACCTTTCGGTCGGGACAAATATTGATTTCTTTAAAGTCAAAATATCTAACAGCCTAGAACTGCATATCTGCATATGATTGGCATAGAGGACCAAAATGGCGATATTGTTGTCCAAATTGCCTACTTTTGGGCGTTTGTCTGTTAGTTTTGTTGCTGCCTACGTATACCTTGTTCGTTAGATTTAAGACGGCCCGGTGGTGGATGCGACAGCGGTGCCGGTCTTCACACGGCAGGACCGGGGTTCAAGTCTCATCTGGGCCGTTCCCCCATAGTGAGGACTGACTATGCAACTATGCGGTAACAATAAGTCTAGTAAGCCAAAAATTGCAAGGCATGAGCTAAGACGTCGTTAGGCCAAGAAAGAGAGATTTAAGACCTTTAGCCCTAGCTCTACGTACGGATGTATCCCGATCTCGATTGATCTAGCTAACATTTTTTGCATGAACAGACATTCACTGCTAATGTAGGAGATCAGATCCGAACGTATCGCTAGCAGTCTATTAAACCGGATCTGTCGAGTTTGTTTACAAAAACCTCTGAAAACTCTACGTTTTATTCTTTGACTGAGAACAGTAAAGAGGGCATCTTCGGCAGTAAAATCATTCGTTAAAACAAGAGACACAACCACTATAGCGACGACCATCGGGCAGCTAATAAGACTCACTAGGCTCAGATGGCCTGGTCATGTCATGAGAATGAGACCCAGCCCATTCGAGCGCTTTTAACCCATCCTTTGCATTAGACAGCCCACGGGACGCTATTCGACCACCTACTCCGCCCATAGTTAGATCTGTCACTGACCCTCATTTTACTATCCTTGGATCTTACCTTTTAAGAAATAGGTTTGTCGCGGACCGGTGGTGTCTACATCCCCGTAACCTCTATCTCTGTAAGTTACACTTTGAAATACAAGCATGTTTTAAGGTTCTTTACTTAAAGCATACTGTCTCCAACTTCAACCAAGCTCAATAACCGTGCATTCAAAGTATCATGCAAATCAAATTAACGACCTCGCGTTCAGATTGCGGTCATTCCGACACATTAATGTACCCAGTTTTGTCATCGCACCAAGGTAACAAGATTTGTAGCAGAAAACAGCCAAGAACATATGCTTACGGGTCAATGGGCCACCCGGTAAGTTGATTGTGTTTTTCCACGGAAAGCACGATGAAAAGTGTAAGAGGTACATCAAAGTTAAACCGACGGCCACATTGTGTACCTGCCGAACGGTGGGTGACGTATGGCTGTGACAGTGCGAAAAGTGCGCAAGAGATCAATGGGAAAATTCAGCGCACTGGTACAGCGTGAACCGTGCGATACCGGTGCCCGAACTTCAATCATACTTTCTCGATGATGAAAACCCCCGTTGGCCTCGGTGCCAACCGTTTGCCTGTTTCCCCAGCCCAACCGGTTCAATACCGTAATGTGTGAACAGGGCACTGTGGCGAACGGCGAGTTGCCTCGATTCGCCGGTGACTACGACAACGACAACTTCCAACGTAAATTGCAAAGCTTCATCCCGGCATGAGGTCCGCAATGGGTCCCTGGCTTCCGTAGCGTAGTATTCGTACATTTGTGGCTTCGCGAAAATATCAAAAAGCAGTCAGTCAATATCATTTTCCCATACTCTATACTCCATACTTTCCCAATCATCCCCCCTTTGCTGTGATGTGGGTCAATCGCATTACGGTTGAAAGGGGCGCAAAGGACCCGGGCCAGCTGTTTGTGGCAATCAATATTTTCTACCAGTTAATACGATTCACCGGATGGGCTTCCGTTGATTGCGGGCCCGTAACAAGATTACAACCTCACTACCCTCTCGCCTTGGTTCCCGGAAAATGCCGTGCTCATTTTTTGGGGTTTTATTTGGAGTTTGGACGCCGGCAAGTCTACCAATTGCACCACCCTGACAAATTAATCCATCACGATGATTATGATGACGATGATCAGTTCGAGGCTTTGATTGTTGAGTGCGATGGGTGATGCATTTGAAGCGTGCGATACAAACATGTTGATAGCTGCAGGAGATGGATATAAATGAATGTAGTTAAACAAATTTTAAATTGTTTAACATTGTCATTGAAATACAGAGATTCTGACACAGCCACAGATGACTGGAAGGATGCTTACACTATTATCCGTCGACAACTGCCGATTGCATACCAACCAGTACTTTTACGGGGTTTACACTTGCTACTAGATGATACTTACTCCCAGGGTCTGACCGATTATCCTGGCATTTCTGCGGTCATTCCGAATCAATGTTCGACACATTAATGTGCCGGGTTTTGTCATCGCACCAAGGTAACAAGATTTGTAGCAGAAAACAGCCAAGAACATATGCTCACGGGTCAATGGGCCACCCGGTAAGTTGATTGTGTTTTTCCACGGAAAGCACGATGAAAAGTGTAAGAGGTACATCAAAGTTAAACCGACGGCCACATTGTGTACCTGCCGAACGGTGGGTGACGTATGGCTGTGACAGTGCGAAAAGTGCGCAAGAGATCAATGGGAAAATTCAGCGCACTGGTACAGCGTGAACCGTGCGATACCGGTGCCCGAACTTCAATCATACTTTCTCGATGATGAAAACCCCCGTTGGCCTCGGTGCCAACCGTTTGCCTGTTTCCCCAGCCCAACCGGTTCAATACCGTAATGTGTGAACAGGGCACTGTGGCGAACGGCGAGTTGCCTCGATTCGCCGGTGACTACGACAACGACAACTTCCAACGTAAATTGCAAAGCTTCATCCCGGCATGAGGTCCGCAATGGGTCCCTGGCTTCCGTAGCGTAGTATTCGTACATTTGTGGCTTCGCGAAAATATCAAAAAGCAGTCAGTCAATATCATTTCCCCATACTCCATACTTTCCCACCGTTCTCCCAATCATCCCCCCTTTGCTGTGATGTGGGTCAATCGCATTACGGTTGAAAGGGGCGCAAAGGACCCGGGCCAGCTGTTTGTGGCAATCAATATTTTCTACCAGTTAATACGATTCACCGGATGGGCTTCCGTTGATTGCGGGCCCGTAACAAGATTACAACCTCACTACCCTCTCGCCTTGGTTCCCGGAAAATGCCGTGCTCATTTTTTGGGGTTTTATTTGGAGTTTGGACGCCGGCAAGTCTACCAATTGCACCACCCTGACAAATTAATCCATCACGATGATTATGATGACGATGATCAGTTCGAGGCTTTGATTGTTGAGTGCGATGGGTGATGCATTTGAAGCGTGCGATACAAACATGTTGATAGCTGCAGGAGATGGATATAAATGAATGTAGTTAAACAAATTTTAAATTGTTTAACATTGTCATTGAAATACAGAGATTCTGACACAGCCACAGATGACTGGAAGGATGCTTACACTATTATCCGTCGACAACTGCCGATTGCATACCAACCAGTACTTTTACGGGGTTTACACTTGCTACTAGATGATACTTACTCCCAGGGTCTGACCGATTATCCTGGCTTTTCTGATATTTTTCAGTCGATAGTCGTTCCTCACATATGGGATCAAAAGTGCTTCCGTGCATCTTTCACACCTCAAACTCTCATTACTCCATCTCAGTTTGGGCCTACCACGCCTCCTCTGTCCATGTGGACGGCCTAAAAGGATGTTACGGGCTGTGTAGTCCGGTGTCATTCTCATGACATGACCAGCCCACCGGAGCCTGGCGAGCTTAATTCGCTGCACGATGGTAAGATCACCGTACAGCTCGTAGAACTCATCATTGTAATGGTAACTCCATCTACCTCTCGAACGCGGCTAAGAAGGTTTCGTCAGTTTTGGACAGAGTCCATGTCTCAGAGGCGTATGTGCGTACTGAAACTATTAAGGTTCTGTACAGTCCCAGCTTCATCCGTCGCGACAGGTATTTTGAGTGGAAAAGTTTCCTGTAGGCTGTAGTATTATGACCGGTTGGCAGCCAGCATCCTTGCGCGCAATTCACCGTCTATGTTGTTGTCGGTGCTGACTTTTGACCCAAGATAGGTGAAGTTTTGGACGACTTCGAAGGTGCGATCACCTATCTGTACAATCCGAGGTTCAGTGTTGCATGCTCGATCCTTTGGTAAGCTTCTGCTACATAGAAGAGCCTCAAATGTCATCTATATCATCAGCGTATGCCAAGACTCTGGAGTGACTTATAGAAGAAGATCCCCGAAGCTCTCTAGCGCCAGATTGAATAGGAGACAATTGGGCCCTGAAAGTTTTCCATCCACCTTCACTTGGCTTGTGATGTTGGTCATTGTCATTCGTACAAGCCTGGTAAGCTTGACCGCGATTCCACATCAACTGAATGCGTCGTGCAGTTTTACCCTGGCTATGCTGTCGTATGCGGCTTTAAAATCAATGAAGAGATGATAGGCGTGTAGCTGCTGCTCCGCCATCTTCGCCAATATTTGCCAATATTTGATGAATATCTGGTCAGTGGTTGATTTTCCGTTTCGGAATCCTCTCTGATAGTCTCAACGAATGGGACAAGTCTATCTAGAAATGACAATAACGTTTTTTTATTCAATTAGAACGGCCTGGCCGTATTGTTAACCATTGGAATTAAATGTACGAATAATTATATTGACAAACTGTCAAAAAATGCACATGCGTATTTTAAAGCCCATCTTCAAAAGTAACGTCATTGCTTTTGCAGTATTTTGCTGAGTAACGCTATCCTTCTACTAGCGTATATCACATTTCTGTACACATTTTATTATTCAATTAACTTTCTCTACCACCACGTTCGTCGTTGACTTCACCTTCAAAAAGAACGGTGATTCCTGCTCCGGTAGATAAGTGGACGGCCGTACCTGATACACACCGGCCGGTATAGCTTCAAGATCAAGCACACAGAACCCGGACCGATAAACGCCGGTTTTTTGCGATACGAACGGTGCCGTGACGGTTTCGTCCGCGAGCGAAACTACCGTCAGATCCAATCCCACCTGATACACCTTAGGACCGCGCAGCTCGATAACCAGCTCGCTCGTGTCGGCCGGCCCGATGTGCAGCCGATAAAGCGGGTTGTTTTTGTACGTCAGCGGATGATTCAGGCAACCGCCCGCTGTTTTGCCCTTCCATTCACCGTTTAGCTAAAAAATATTAAACATAACAAAACATGATCAATACCCCTCCGGACAGTGGTTAGCGGGATTTAGTTAAGCGCAGCCTTACATTGTGCACCGTCGTGTACCGGGGACCGAGCTGTTTCAGCTCAAACTTGGTGCGGCTGTACGCCCGCAGCGAGTAGTAGATGGTGGCCGTTTTTTCATACTGAGACACCACAAGCGTGTAGCGCCGTTCGGCGTTCGGATCGAGCCGGATCTTGCACAGATAGTGGGGACTATTTATGCGCACCCCATCAATGTACGGTGGCGGATGGAGCCTGGCGAGCTTAATTCGCTGCACGATGGTAAGATCACCGTACAGCTCGTAGAACTCATCATTGTAATGGTAACTCCATCTACCTCTCGAACGCGGCTAAGAAGGTTTCGTCAGTTTTGGACAGAGTCCATGTCTCAGAGGCGTATGTGCGTACTGAAACTATTAAGGTTCTGTACAGTCCCAGCTTCATCCGTCGCGACAGGTATTTTGAGTGGAAAAGTTTCCTGTAGGCTGTAGTATTATGACCGGTTGGCAGCCAGCATCCTTGCGCGCAATTCACCGTCTATGTTGTTGTCGGTGCTGACTTTTGACCCAAGATAGGTGAAGTTTTGGACGACTTCGAAGGTGCGATCACCTATCTGTACAATCCGAGGTTCAGTGTTGCATGCTCGATCCTTTGGTAAGCTTCTGCTACATAGAAGAGCCTCAAATGTCATCTATATCATCAGCGTATGCCAAGACTCTGGAGTGACTTATAGAAGAAGATCCCCGAAGCTCTCTAGCGCCAGATTGAATAGGAGACAATTGGGCCCTGAAAGTTTTCCATCCACCTTCACTTGGCTTGTGATGTTGGTCATTGTCATTCGTACAAGCCTGGTAAGCTTGACCGGGATGCCATCTTCGCCAATATTTGCCAATATTTGATATCTGGTCAGTGGTTGATTTTCCGTTTCGGAATCCTCTCTGATAGTCTCAACGAATGGGACAAGTCTATCTAGAAATGACAATAACTTTTTTTTATTCATCTAGAACGGCCTGGCCGTATTGTTAACCATTGGAATTAAATGTACGAATAATTATATTGACAAACTGTCAAAAAATGCACATGCGTATTTTAAAACCCATCTTCAAAAGTAACGTCATTGCTTTTGTAGTATTTTGCTGAGTAACGCTATCCTTCTACTAGCGTATATCACATTTCTGTACACATTTTATTATTCAATTAACTTTCTCTACCACCACGTTCGTCGTTGACTTCACCTTCAAAAAGAACGGTGATTCCTGCTCCGGTAGATAAGTGGACGGCCGTACCTGATACACACCGGCCGGTATAGCTTCAAGATCAAGCACACAGAACCCGGACCGATAAACGCCCGTTTTTTGCGATACAAACGGCGCCGTGACGGTTTCGTCCGCGAGCGAAACTACCGTCAGATCCAATCCCACCTGATACACCTTAGGACCGCGCAGCTCGATAACCAGCTCGCTCGTGTCGGCCGGCCCGATGTGCAGCCGATAAAGCGGGTTGTTTTTGTACGTCAGCGGATGATTCAGGCAACCGCCCGCTGTTTTGCCCTTCCATTCACCGTTTAGCTAAAAAATATTAAACATAACAAAACATGATCAATACCCCTCCGGACAGTGGTTAGCGGGATTTAGTTAAGCGCAGCCTTACATTGTGCACCGTCGTGTACCGGGGACCGAGCTGTTTCAGCTCAAACTTGGTGCGGCTGTACGCCCGCAGCGAGTAGTAGATGGTGGCCGTTTTTTCATACTGAGACACCACAAGCGTGTAGCGCCGTTCGGCGTTCGGATCGAGCCGGATCTTGCACAGATAGTGGGGACTATTTATGCGCACCCCATCAATGTACGGTGGCGGATCGGTTGGATAGTACACACGCTTTCCGTTGCTGTTGTACACCAGCACCGTAATGTATTCATGATTTTCGCGAAAGTCTTCGATGCTGGTGATGTGGCGGGTGAGCAGTATCCATACCGAACCCCGGCCTGCCGGCACCGTCAGGCTAAACTGAGGATTATCGCCCACGTTGTAAGCGTCCTTGGTCGGACCGACGCCCGCACTCCACGACTGGTGGATGCAGTAGGTGTACTGGAACAGTGTCGGGTCCCAGTTGAGGTAGAACACATCGAAAAAGTTCATTATCGAGCGATAATCTATCCAAAACACGCCATTATCGTACGTGGCCGCCATTTTCGGATCGTACCCAAGCGTCCGCTGTAGCTCCGGCGTCCAATGGACCACATCCAGCTCGGAATAGTTTCCACGCCACCGTAGGTGCGACCAGGGATTCTTAAGTTGCAGCAGCTTCACACCATCGACCTCGCGCATATCCAGCACGGCGTAAGCATGCGTAGAAACGAGTCCGGTGCGTTCGGCTTCCGCATCTGTTAGTTCACCGGTGGCGACAGTTACCAAGCACCGGCCCATAGCAAGCCCTTCCTTCAGCCGATCAAACACGGCGTCGGCATTAAAGTCCGGCTCGTTTGATTTGACCAACGCTCGTTCTGGGATCCATCCCGTCAGCGCGTGTAGATCGATGTTCTGAAGCGAAGAAAGAAAAGGTTAGCTTAAGCATTTGCACCATCACGATTTCTTGGCCTCCGTAGACCTTTTAGCAATACGTACACTGTTAGATCCCGGGAAATCATACCCTCCCATCAGCTTCATGTACGCCTTCTCTAACAACGACACCCAAAACTCGTTCTTGTTGCTCGAATACGAGCACAGCAGCTGATTGTACCGCCCCAGCGGCAGATAGTCATCGATCACCACCTTTCGCGGTATTCCATTCACGTGCATGCGTATCGTGTACTTGCCGCTCGGGTTGTAAATCGGCTCATCCTTGCTGTTGCGCGGATAGATGATGGAGGTAAGTATTCGCCGTTTAAATTTCTTCTCAAACTGTGACGCAACGGCGAGCGAAGCCACAAAGCTACAGTCCGACACGACCGTCTGTCGGATGCTGTAAAAGTCCGCATGGTCACCGACAATCAGCTGTGGCGTTTCGCTCAGCTCACTCACGCGTGCCCAGCCCACCAAGTCACGCTTTTGTTTCGGGGCCAGCTCCAACATTCCGTCCTTATCGGTGAAGGGCATCGGGAAGTGGAACTTTTCCAGCAGATCGATATCCATGAATGGGACGTACACTTTCGCATTAATGTGCGACGTGTGCTCGAGCACTTTTTTTTCCTCGTTTGTGTAGGCATGCCGGTTGCCACTGATTTCCAGCATGGGACCTGAGCGCGAAGGACTAGCTGTGGAAAAGCACAAAAATAGCATAGATTATACGTTTTTAAAATAATTCTGTTACTTTCATCATACCTAAACCACTGCTGGTTTTCACTGGCTGTAAATTTGTGGGTGAATGACTCACTGACGGCTGCTGGGACGGCGCTACCTGTCCCGTGTATTTGATGCCCTTCAGCTCCTCTGCACGGTCCAGCGCCTGTTTGGCAAACTTGTTCAACTTGTCACGATTTTCACGATCCTCCAGCCGGAGGATCTTTTCCACCGCCTGTCCATACAAATCGATAGCTTCATCCTTCTTGCCCGCCTCATCTGCATCTAGTGCACGGCTAAGGATGGAACGAATTTCACCTTCACTGGTCATCAATGTTTGATCCGATGCGAAATGGGAATGTGTTTTATATGTACAGTAAACCGTTTTGGTTTGAGTCACAAGTCGAAATCCAATAAGATTTTCCTATACAGAACGTGGATTATAGGATTTACATCCGCAGGACCGCGCAAAACGGTGACTCAGCTGATGGACTTGTTATTGTTTACAATACAAAGCTGTCAAAATTCTGACTTAATGAGACATCCATAAACTACGCTACCTCAACAAACTCACAAATTACTATTTCTTTGTTATCATTTATGATAAATGTACATATTTTGAAAGAATGTGTTATCGCGAAAAACGCTTTTTATGTTGTTTAATCAAGCAATCTTTATCATTTTCTTCTTTTATTTACTTTTTGAGCGATTGCATTGACAGTGTGCTTCACCAATATCCGTTGCATCTGTCACAACGAACATTTTACCGCCAAATTGTGTCGTTTGTTTTTCAACACCTTTCTGTTGTGATAAAATCAGCGAACACTACTTGTTGCAATTTCGCTGCGGTTTCATGTCGTCCGATAAAGGATTTGAGCTCATAAGAGAATTCGAACGTTCGACCGACCCTATACCAGCGTTTAATGTGTGTTTCAAACCCTGCTGCCTGCTCTGTCGAAGCTGTGTTTAAAGTATCTTTGCTTGCGATTTTACAGGACGATGGTGTACGATCGGTACTGGAGGACATTTCAAAGATATACCAGGAAAACTATGCCCATGCGTAAGATATGCGTTTAATGTACCTATCAATCACAAAAGCTAACATTCGTTTCCTTTCCCAAAACGCGCACGGGAACATCGCAGCATTACGTTCAACGAGACGGGAGATCGTAAATTTCTGCCCCTCGTCATGTATCGTCACAATTTGATAAAACGCCAGAAACGATGTGTGCTTGCCTATCTGGCAAATCGTTTATATCGTCTAAAACGACTCCGGTGGCACGTGGGCCCGATTTTACCGCCGGAAATTAAAGCTTGCATCAACGAGCCGGAATCGGTGTGGTTCAACAAGTACTCCAGAATACTTGCCGAATATATGGCCTCCATCCACGACGGGTACGGACTGAACCTTACGAACGACATCAAACCACCGAAATCACTGTACATCGAGGTCCGCTGTTTGACCGACTATGGGAAGTTTGAGCTGGAAAGTGGGGAGATTATACTGCTGAAGAAAAACAGCCAGCACTACCTTCCGAAGCTTCAGTGTGAACAGCTGATTCGGCAAGGCATTCTGCAACACATTACGTAGTCGTGTATTGTTTAACAATCTTTTCATTTGCTCGTTTTGTCTCATCCCTTCTAAAGCCCCGATCGTAACCCGCTACCATAAGTAATAAATGTAACATTCGTTTTATAACACTAGCACCTTCTTGAACGTATCACTCCGGTAATCACACACATTGCATTGGAAGCCCGCATCAGCCAGCTGGTTTCCTTTGAGGCAGAGGTAACAAAACACGTGCCTACATCCCATGTGGTGTGGTAGAATGACCCGCTCATTACAGTACGCACATTTGCTGTCCGCGTGCAGTTCCACCCGTTCATCCTGCCGATGGGTTGCTTCGAGTCGCAACATATTTCTTATCTTTCGCTTCAGTGCATGATAATTGACGAAGGGGATGGTAAATCCGAGCAGCTCCATAAACCCAGCCCATACCAACTCACGCGTCATGTAGGAGTAACCGATGTTTCGTCGCTTGGCTCCATCCAACGACCGATGGTTGATACGCAAGAGACATTCCACTAGCGAGGGTCTTGTGCCCGAGCGAAGAAACTTAAAGAAGTTTACCAAATTAAACAAAACCAGCGCATTTTCGACTAGTTGCACCAGCTTCTGAACCCGAGACCAGCCTATAAGGCGAAACTGGCAGATTTCTTTGGCGTATGGTAAAACTGTTGTTAAGATGTAGTGGAATGCCAACTTCTCTGGAGTCAATTGGTCCCGCTCGTATGTTATTGAAAGCATCTGCTGTCCAAAGGTGGCGTACGAGGTGCGAATCGAAAAGTTCCATAGTGCGGAGTTTAACACAAAGTTAATCTCTGGTTGCAGGTGGCTCAGCAAACCGGGCTTGAAATAAGAGAAAAGAGGAGATAAGACCACTGCGACGTTTTGCGTGTAATCTTCTTACCGGTAGAACCTGCAGAACGTTCTGTATCTGCTGTCGTAGAAGGTTTGTGATTTCATTGTCGAGTTGTATGGAGTCCAGCTGAAGTAGAGTAATAGCAAACGATCAGAGCAAGCGATTGGAAGGCAGTTTAATATAAAAAAAAACGAATACGCACCTGATTCACCCGTGGCACAAAGTTTGTTTTCATCTTTCCAGAGCTTTGGGTTGCGGTTCCCATCGTTGTGCCATTTACAAATGTTTTTGTTTTCATCCACCATTCCCACATCACATTTTCTTATCAGCATGACAGCAAGTAACGCTCTCTGTCAGTTCAACATTTTTCCATAAAAATAATTATGTTAAGAAGCAAATAAAGCCAAAAAAATTAGTGATAAAATGTACGAATAAATTCGTTTTATGAATATCGCTCAATTTTGTTGACTTTCTTCAATTAACAGCAACACGCTAGACGTAATATGTTCGTTTGAAACATGGCGTTACAGAACGGCAATTTCTTCGATTCTCCATTAATTCCTCCGACTCATCAATCTCTTCATGCAGAAAATCCTCTACGGATCTCAGTTCAATCAGTACAAGAAGTTAGTGAGTAGTAACAGCTAAGTATGATAAAAAAAAATCGACCTCATTTGCCCATCGTTTCATAAAATAACTGTTGGTAAATTTCTTCCGTCAACTGTCATCGTGTATGTCAGTGTACCTGATTCCAGTGTGCAACCACTGGTGACGTTGTCTGCTCGTTTCGCACTCCGCATCCGACGTGGAATCAAAAGCGGACACATTGAGAAAAAAGAACACAAATCGCAGCCAAGAAAGCCACAGCGCGTACGCTCGTATTTCATTGCGTCTTTGAATTCTGCTTGCGCTAGATCGTGTGTTATTGAAAACATTTCCAGTCCCGTTAAAGGTAGGTCAACAGTCATGGTGAAAGTGGTCAGAGAATGGAAAACCCTCGTCTCAAAACGCTACTAATTGGCTTTGTTTGTTCCACAGTGACGAAATGGATCAATTGACGAAATTCTACGAACCCGGCCGCTCGTTCGCCAAGGACTCGATCCGACTGATCAAGCGCTGCACCAAGCCGGACCGCCGGGAGTTCCAGAAGATTGCCATCGCCACAGCCATCGGATTCTGCATCATGGGATTCATCGGTTTCTTCGTGAAACTGATACACATCCCGATCAACAACATCATCGTCGGATCATAAGCCGTGTGCGTGCGCGTGTTTGTGTCGCGTTCCTCCTTTTCTTTTCCCGTTCACCGTCACCATTTATCCTGCGAGCAGAAGCGTCCAAACCCGTCTACACCACCTTCATCGACTGAAAAATCTACATTTCCCGCTTCCGTACCCGAGACGTGCTTCAACTTCCTAGCCCCACTTTACAATCCCACTGGCACGATGGCGAACGGCAGCAACGGCTTGATGTGGCAGCTCAAGAGCTGAAACTGCACCGCGCAGTTGGTTAGTTGAAGGTGTATCGGCGCCGTTCCCTTACGCTCGTATATATGATAGTGTAATAATCCTGTTTTCGTGCGTTACATATTAGAAGTAATTCATTCTTGTGACTTGTCGTTGCGTGCAGTAGCGCGGGTCACGTATATTTTGTGAAAACGAATAAATAATTTATTGTTTCACTAAAGACATGTCGGTCATACCGCTGTACAGCATCGTGAAAGAACCATGTCTCGAACGAGCATTTCGTGGCATCGATTCGGAACAACTTGTATCTAGAGAAGATCGAGATTGGCTACGTGTTGCTTGGAAGATTCCTTGGACCGCATAGTTGATAAAGTGTCCAAAAATAGGAAGTGCTGGTAATCCCACAAATATGGGACAAGTAGTATATACGAGTAACCTATAGAAATTATATCACCATGTTCCGGAGGGAGATTTACGGATATATAAATTCTTTAGTTGTATTACATGGAATATGAGCTACGGAAAAGAAGATTTTTCGCGATGCGGATGTCTGTTACCTTATCTTCAACTCCTCGTCTATATAATGCAATAGACTCCTAGAAAAAAGAAAAAAAAAACATAGAAGAGAAAAAACACAAGACAGAGATATGGCACCAGTTTTGTAGTTTTGCAGAAGTATTGTTTAAAAGCACAACAGGGAAAAGAGAGAGAGAGAGAAATAGAGAGAAAGATAGAATATAAGATCTTGGGCGTTGATTGAACATCGTGGAACATCTTACTTTTACTCTAAACGGGGGCAATTAAAGTGTGTAAAGTACGGATACATAAGGTACAGAATGGAAAATGCTTTCTGTTCGACCGTAAGCCGTATGTAACGCGAAGCAAAATGGTTTAATCGTTTGGTTCCTACTAACCAACACAAGATACAACTTTATCCTATTTTAACCTAGTTCAACATTCAACAATATGAATTACCCGATCGATGTGTGTGTGTGTGCGTGTGTGGG
>KZ061640.1:368148-468889 GCA_002091835.1 Anopheles maculatus
CAGTAACAAACCGAAAACAGCAGCGCTTAAATCTCGATACAGCACCCTTATTCAAACGATTAGGTTGAGAAAAATCAAACCCATTGAATTTGGATGCAAATGTATACTGCGATGTAAGGATTCCCAGCACAAAATCGATCGACAAGGTGTATCGGCGCCGTTCCCTTACGCTCGTATGTATGATAGTGTAATAATCCTGTTTTCGTGCGTTACATATTAGAAGTAATTCATTCTTGTGACTTGTCGTTGCGTGCAGTAGCGCGGGTCACGTATATTTTGTGAAAACGAATAAATAATTTATTGTTTCACTAAAGACATGTCGGTCATACCGCTGTACAGCATCGTGAAAGAACCATGTCTCGAACGAGCATTTCGTGGCATCGATTCGGAACAACTTGTATCTAGAGAAGATCGAGATTGGCTACGTGTTGCTTGGAAGATTCCTTGGACCGCATAGTTGATAAAGTGTCCAAAAATAGGAAGTGCTGGTAATCCCACAAATATGGGACAAGTAGTATATACGAGTAACCTATAGAAATTATATCACCATGTTCCGGAGGGAGATTTACGGATATATAAATTCTTTAGTTGTATTACATGGAATATGAGCTACGGAAAAGAAGATTTTTGTGCCACTGTAATTCTACAGTAACAAACCGAAAACAGCAGCACTTCAATCTCGATACAGCACACTTATTCAAACGATTAGGTTGAGAAAAATCAAACCAATTGAATTTGGATGCAAATGTATACTGCGATGTAAGGATTCCCAGCACAAAATCGATCGACTGCATCAAATATCCCACATTTATGCACCATTTCTCTTTGAAAAAATACTATTTAAAGCAACAATTTTGACCACAACTGCAATGCCCGTTGTGTTTTGTCAACACATGTCAACACCCTGCCCACAGTCTGCCCCATACGAAATCTTGCATTGCCGTTCCACTGCGTACGTCACGCAGCCATACCATCATGTGTGCAACAGAAACAACAACAACGCACTGGTGTAAACCAACCTTTCCCATTGCTAGTGGTGGACTACGCAACTGATAGTCCGTCTGTCAAAACAGAGACGTTCTATTGTTGGGCCCAGAAACGAAACTAAACGGGACGACGAAAGAGAGCGAGCGAGAGTGTGTGTAGAAAAAAAAAGATTGTTGTCCTAAGTCCTTCGATTCCGTGGGGTGTCGTTATTACCTATTGTTTTCTCGGTGCATCACACCACTCGCTCAAGCTAACGTCCCCGAAATCGTTCTTTTCGTTTGCATTCCAGACAGAGTTGCTGGATGCCCAACTCTTGCAGGGTGGACCAGCCCACATAAAGGAGGATAGTGTCATTATAGTGCGGAGCAAAACATTGTTCGTGTTTGAAGCAGACACAATTACGCTGGTGCAATTGCAGCAGCTGTTGCTGGGATTGTTGCCATCCCAGCAGTTTAAGCGACCAGTCCAGTGTGTGTGTGTGTGTTGGCACGGGGACATTCCGTCACCGTCGTCTAGCTGGCACCGAATCATCCGGAATCATCCCCTTGTACTGCGTTGCCGTGCGTGATACCATTCTTGTGCGTGCGTTTGTGTGCGTGTGTGTAGTGTGTGTACGCGCGAGAGTTCCTCTTCGCCCTTTCCCCGCCTGCCTGGTGGTACAATATAGGGTGTGCAGCGAAAGGATAGCAGAAAGCCGTGTTACCGTGTTTGTCGGTGCGGGGCAAAGCGCAAAAGTGTTCGGTTACGCGTACGCATCCGGTATCCGCTACGGAGCAGGCCAGGTGGAAAATGCTGGCAGAATGTCGCATCCAACCCCCATACTGAGTTCGGCCATCTCCCGCCGCAATCCGGAGGACGAGTACGAGCTGATCCACAAGATCGGTTCCGGGACGTACGGCGATGTGTACAAGGTGTGTAGCGAAAAGGGCAATCCGACCAAGAATGCGACCGCCGTTTGTCTGGCATGCTGCTTGGGTAGGGTCGTTCCCTGTTTCCTGGTTGATAATTTTAGATCACGCATATACTCAGTACGCGCCCCATACGCTCGGCCCGGAGAGCGAAAGTGTTTAATTATTCCCCCGGACCGAGAATCACATTCCCGCGCACTATCTCTCACTCTCCCATACTCTCTTTCGGTCCCGGTGCAGCCTCATCACTGGTCTATTATAATTACATTCTTTCCCTTGTGTGCCCTCCGCGCGTTTCTTCCAGGCCAAGAAGCTGCAGTCGAACGATCTCGCTGCGATCAAAGTCATCAAGCTCGAGCAGGGCGATGACATCCAGATCATCCAGCAGGAGATACTGATGATGCGCGACTGCCGGCACTCGAACATCATCTCGTACTATGGCTCGTACATGCGCCACGACAAGCTCTGGATCTGCATGGAGTACTGCGGCGGGGGAAGCCTACAGGACATCTACCAGGTGACCGGTCCGCTGACCGAGCTGCAGATCGCGTACATGTGCCGGGAAACGCTCCGCGGTCTGTCCTATCTGCATTCGATGGGCAAGATCCACCGCGACATCAAGGGCGCCAACATTCTGCTCACCGAGCGGGGTGACGTGAAGTTGGCCGATTTTGGCGTGAGCGCCCAGATCACGGCCACCATTAACAAGCGTCGGAGCTTCATCGGTAAGAAAGGGTTGGTGTGGGGGGGACGGGGACTGTATCGGCTTACAATCTTTCGTTACGATTCGGCGATCGAGAGATCGAAAGTGTAATCGATCGTGTATGTGTGTACGGTTTTCACTTTCTGCGATTCCGTTCGGTCTTCGGTGTGCACGGTTTTGCCACGGTTCATTTCAACCGTTCAAACGCACGCAATGTGCTTCGGGATATTTTCCTATTTTTTTGTTTTGTTTTGCGCACTTCCCTAGCCGCGAAAAGGAGGAAACAGAAATCTGAACCGCATATCCCGTCCTGGTACATGTGGACATGCTTGTTACGTGGCTTCAGGTTGTGTTCATTTAATTTCCTGGCCTGCAAGTGTTGCCGCATCGGAGTGGCTTCTTCCGCAACAGGTTCCGCTACTGCCAGCCAATTAACAGGCCATGCGATAAAGGCAATGGGTGTTACCAAAGGCGATGGGTTTTTCATGTATGTTCACTTTCCTATCCGGCGCTAGAACTGTTTCGTGTTCTTGACCTACTGTGCAAGACGATTCCACTCAATCTAGGGAATGCTCAAAAGGAGTCTTGAACCCGTGTCTGTGCAAGGACAATGAAACAGCTTCATAACTCATCAACGGTAGCCCGTTTTAAGCCTTCCACATACCCCGGGAAAGGCCGGGATTGAATATTGAATGGAAAACAATAAAAAAGTTCTTAGACACGATGTCCGTTACAGTGGCCATTGCCTTTCAAGTGTATTTTTTTCTGCGCAAAACAAAAAGCTCGCTTCACATATCGTAACGATGCATTCGTCAGCGGGTTGGCTCGTGTTTGCCATTGCGGGCGGCCCTCAAGGCAAAAAGGTGACCCGCGACGCGTGACGGATGTGATGCGATCTTCATTCCGCTGCACGTCGCGGCACTTTTTCTGCCGCAAGCGAGAGGTGTTGAAATGGTTTTTAATCGAATTGACACACTACATTTACCACCATCCGTGTGGAGTTGGATGGATAAGTGGTGTAGATGTGTGTGTATGTGACGGTGAGAATTAAGTGATATGGGGTAGCATTGCGCTTCATTATTCCCTAATATTATCATGTTTTAAACTCTACACTAGATACTAGATCAAGCATTGAAATAATGTAATCCCTCTCTCTGTTCATTATTGTAAGGTGTCTTTCTACAGAAAGACCGCTTCGGAATCGCATTTCTGATACTGAATTAGCATAGACTAGGCAAATATAGCACCGATGTCTTTTGTTTTCGCGCTCGGTAACCAGCCAGCGAACGATAAGATAACAGCTTCTCGATTGTGGTGTATTTTTTTTTTCTTCTTGTTGAATAAGGGACACATTTTACTGTAATGTCGGCACGGCCCACTGGCACTGATTACGAGGAAGGGAATATTTTAATGTTTACATGGTGCTAAACAAGCAACATATTTGCATTATTTTACATTACTTAGTGGATTTGACCCGATTAGAGGGCGATGCGCAACATAATACCGGACTCCAATAGCGTTTTTTTTTTTGGGCAGTATGTTATAAGAGGAATAAATCGAAATAATTCTGTAGATCGGATGGATATTAATATTGTGTTGTTCCTTAACCAACGAAGAAGTTTTGAATTCTCCATCACGCGATATTGTATTGCTACACAGGACACTAACGACACTTTACTACAAAGATCAATATTTGTTTGAATACAACGGTTTGAATTTTTCCATTAGGTACACCGTATTGGATGGCACCGGAGGTAGCAGCAGTCGAGCGGAAAGGTGGCTATAATCATCTGTGCGATATATGGGCCTGTGGCATCACAGCAATAGGTAAGCGAAAGTAGAAACAAAAACCAACAAAACTGTAAACCATATGCTAATCGCCCTGTTGTCTGTCGAATCGTTTCCAGAGTTGGCCGAACTGCAGCCACCGATGTTTGACCTTCATCCGATGCGGGCCCTCTTCCTGATGTCCAAGACCGGTTTCAAGCCACCGACACTGAAGGAAAAGGATCGCTGGAGTACCAATTTTCACTCCTTCCTAAAGGTGGCGCTTACGAAAAATCCCAAAAAGCGACCGACGGCTGAACGGTTGCTGCAGCATGCCTTCTTTCAGTCGGACATGTCCATCCGGTTGCCGCAGGAGTTGCTGCAAAAGTATCAAAGCCCGCACGCGAGCTACTACTACACGGATACGGAGGAGGAAGGAGTAAGGGCACATGTGAGCGGCCATAATGAAGCAGCCAATTAATCGACGCTTTGGTTGTTGTCTCTACTTTCAGGCCATCGCTAATGGACCACAGAGAATTACGAGCCGATTGCATTCCTCTAATTCTGTATACCATTGCAGTGAGTACAAGCTGTGTACTGTTAAAGGTTTGCTGTTTGAAGCCTTTTACTCTAACAATTGTTTTGTGTTACACTTTTAGATCCGTTGGAAAACGAACGTTCATCTAGTCCAGAAACACTACCGAGTGATATGTAAGTATATAGTGGCAGACACGCCTAACTGCTCACCTTCCCTGGCCAATACCGATCGGCAGGATACGATGAACGGCTTAAGACTTTTGCATAGAAAAAGCGCTGCTGTTTTCGTAGAACGATCTTAAACTGTCCTAAATGTGCGCTGGCTATCTTAACTTTCAGTAACCAGTTGATTAAACCGATCCACGCTTAGTAATGTTTTCTTTCGTTTGTTGATATTGTGAGGTCCAAAACTAAGGATATGTTAGTGTGCTAATTACGTTACCTGAATGCGCCGCAGACTTAATGTCACTGACACGTTATAGAGCCGATCGTTTCAAACAACAATTTCTCACAACCACAACCATGCAGAACACAACTGTGGTCTTTGCAAGACGATAATACACACACACGTCCAATCCACGCATACATGCTACAACGCTCTAATAATTGGACATGTTAGGTTAAGCGTATAATCCAACAAATGAATGTTAACAAAATAATCGCCCAACCGACACAAATCACTAAGCTCGTCCCACACACGCACACACACACACATCGATCGGGTAATTCATATTGTTGAATGTTGAACTAGGTTAAAATAGGATAAAGTTGTATCTTGTGTTGGTTAGTAGGAACCAAACGATTAAACCATTTTGCTTCGCGTTACATACGGCTTACGGTCGAACAGAAAGCATTTTCCATTCTGTACCTTATGTATCCGTACTTTACACACTTTAATAGCCCCCGTCTAGAGTAAAAGTAAGATGTTCCACGATGTTCAATCAACGCCCAAGATCTTATATTCTATCTTTCTCTCTATTTCTCTCTCTCTCTCTCTTTTCCCTGTTGTGCTTTTAAACAATACTTCTGCAAAACTACAAAACTGGTGCCATATCTCTGTCTTGTGTTTTTTTTCTCTTCTATGTTTTTTTTTCTTTTTTCTAGGAGTCTATTGCATTATATAGACGAGGAGTTGAAGATAAGGTAACAGACATCCGCATCGCGCCACATTGTTGTTTCCCATTTGCTCATTCCACACACCCTCGATCAGCATCCATTAGCAGAACAGGCAACGTTTCTTTTCCTTGTGCAACAAAACAAACAAGAAAGCATTTCCCATTCCTCCATTTTATTCGCTCTTGTGTACAGGCGCTCATGTATAAAATTTCATTTTAAAACTATGAACCCACTTTTCATCTGAGTTTCTGTTTGCTTAATGCTTAAGCACAATTGCCATCAGAAAATGGATTTCTCTGTTGCCATTCTTTTGCTGTGTGTGTGTGGCCAATGTTGTGTGTGATTTAATTTTCATTCGAACTTACAAACAAAGTATTACAAAATGATTTTTTATCTCTCTAAGCCTTGCATTTTACAATTCGAAAAGTGAATGAACTATCGTTAACTAAAGTAAATATTACGTTGTTTTTCATGTTGATGAAACAAGCGTCCACATATTTAAAACATGTCAAGGTGCGACATAACACCAATCACAATCATTTACAATGCTTTCCCAGACATTTTTGAATTATTGACGAAAAAAGGATTCCAAAATTAGGTAGCGTCAACAAAATTTAAAGAAACGGTCAAAATACTTTGTAAAAAATTCAAAGCTAAACTCCTTGCATCGTTGTATGTTGAATCGCATTCTGTTTTAAAATGTGTACATTTGTTTATGACTTGAAACACACTGTAATTATACTTCATATTAAAAATCGCGATTCGTTTTTTTGCATTAAAGCTTAAGCTTGTGCTCTCTTAAAAGCCTTATCGCTTCGGCCTTCCTTGAAAATACAAATACTTTTAAGTGAACTATATTACTCGACACGTATTTCACACCCTTTCTCACAGAAGCGCAGCCAACACAGAAACACACACACACACCCTGAAGAATCTAAAATATTTTACTTCTTTGCCATCATACAAACACATTTCACGTACCGTTCATACCGTTGCATCTTGTTGGGTTAATGTTTTCACCTCCACAAACACACACTAGTTCTCCAACAACTCCCGGATCCACCAAACACACCTGGCATGTTCCAAACATACCCACAAAATTTGCTGTAGCGCCTGTAATTGGTAAACTAATATAATAATAGACGGAAATTGTAATTCAACATGACGGGACAATGTGGGACCCTTGTTTAACACACCATCCATCAAACTAAAGCAATATGAATAACGAACCGAAACTAATCAACAATAATTAGATCCTTGTGGCTTTTAGGTTTATTGTTTGCAAAGCTGGTCCTCTTATTAGCCAGCTACTAACGAGCTAACATCGTACGAGTCGTGTTTGCTTTGCATAAAATACTACTTTAAAGGCGCTGCTTCTTTAGTCGGTGTTGCTTTCCGTTGCTTTGTAACACAAAGCGTCCCGGTAGCTCCTAGAATTGCCATCGCGCACGTACGTTTTCGCCTCGTGCGTGTCTCCGGTGTGGTCATCCTTCTTTAGTATGCCGTATATCTTCAACCTTCTTCCAAGTATCTGTTTTATCTGTTTTCTTTCTGCAGTTTTACACCAATCTTTCACCTTACGCCGTAAAGAAGAGCGTTATAGAAAGATTTTAATTGTGTATTGTATTTGTTTATTTTTTTATCCTTTTTCATACTACGCTCTTGTTAATTTTGCAACGCCAGGCGTACGCTACCCCTGCACGATAATTCGCTGTTGGCGTGTGCGAACGATGATATGCCCACCGGCAGCAGCAATGGGCAGCAGCATCGTACGGGCAATGGGTCCGGTGGTGCGGTCGGTGGTAGCAATCACCATCATCACCACCGTCATCTGCTCGACGATGAGGACAGTCTGATTGCGTCGGACAGCAGCTACAACATGACGGTTGGTGGCCTATCGACGGGTTCGGAGTATGACAATAATGGTCGCGATGATTCGACGCTGAGCTACGATGCAATGGATCAATTGACCGCCAAGCTGGAGCAGCTGAATGCGGTAAGTGTTATTTATATTCAATTATTTGACGGGGCGTGGGCGCTGTGCTATACCGCGATGCACACTGGATTCTGAAGGAACAGCTCCTTAGAGTGATGTGGTTTTTTTCAATTTCAATCCTGTTTTTATCATAATATTATTATTTGAAGAAAACAAAGAAACTGTGGCGTAAAGTAGCACAGTGTTGGGCAACACAACAAGACCACCGCCATGTTTGAAGTGCTTCAGCAGCACTTTTCAAGAACTTCAAGTTTTTAATGCTTCAGAAGATTTAGAGGAGCGAGAGTAACCTCGGGGTGTCTTTGTCGGCCGAAGAAAGTTCGATTGTCCAACCCATCGGTTGGGCAAAACACCGCCAAATGGAGTAACGTACTGTCTTTGGACTGGAACGCGATTAAGTTATTTCCAGTTGACAGAAAGCGTAAGGTCAAAAGTCCAGCGAATTAAGCTCCCCGGTCGCTCTTACCTATTCGTCTGTAATGTTCTATCTGCACTAGCCAAGGTCGCTAGAGCTGGCCTAACACCTTTACGGTCACTACAAATCTATTAAAACTATTAAAGCTGCGAAACACGGCGACAATGATGTTGGTTATCGCCACGATGTCGTTCGTTCGAGTTGCTTCTTCTGACATGATACATTTTTTGTAGACCAAAGGCCAAAAAAGGCCATCACAACCTCAACAGCAATGTTTGGAAGGTTGTTGAGACAGAACTCGGTGTCCTGGTTGAGGCCTTGTTAAAACTAGGCTGACTTTTTCTTTTGTGCGGCAGTGTATACAAATGTTATTTATATTTGACGTTTTATAACCTAGTAGTATAACCTCCGTAGTCCGAATATCGGCGATGGGATTCTTCTTTCTTGGCCTAACGACCTCTTAAGGTCATGCCTGCCATTTCTGGCTTACTAGACTAATTGATACCGCATAGTTGGTTAGTCAATCCTCACTATGGGGGAACGGCCCAGATGAGACTTGAACCCCGGTCCTGCCGTGTGAAGACCGGCGCCGCTGTCGCATCACAACCGGGCCGCCCCGGCGATGGGATTAGGTTCTTCTATATACAATTTTTGGGGACATATGGCCATAGTAGCCGGTCCTTAACTCAGAGGTGTTGCATTTGCAAATTCGCGAAGTAGCGTAGGAAGGCCCAGGAAGCTGGATTCTTTTGCCGTATCGTGGAATACCTCGCCAGAAGAAGAAGAAGAAGGAATATACAATTTTTTTTACAAATTTTTTTGCTTTTCTTTTTAGCAAAACGGAGCGACGGTGATGAACGAATCACAGGACCATGGGAACAGCAGTAGTGGAGGCAGCAAGCGACATTCAATGGATCAGCTGAATGAACTGTTCAAGGGCATCGACAAGTCTTCCAGGCAGCGTAGTTTAAGTGACGGTGACGGTAACAGCGAAGGAGGTAAGCCAATTCCGATTTAACCGATCCGTGTGGTCCGAACTAACATTTTCGTGTTTTCCACTGCCATGCACAGCGTCCGAATCGCAACCGGATCTGCTGAACAATACGCCACCCATTCCCCCGAAGCGACATCATCGCAGCCGCCGGCATACGCCACCACGTCCCGTCTCCAATGGACTGCCGCCAACGCCGAAAGTGCATATGGGCGCCTGCTTCTCCAAGGTGTTCAATGATTGTCCGCTGCACATCCACTGTACCGCCTCCTGGATACATCCGGAAACGCGCGATCAACATCTGCTGATCGGGGCGGAGGAAGGCATCTTCAATCTAAATCTGAACGAGCTGCATGACGCAGCGATCGAGCAGCTGTACCCGCGCCGTACGGTTTGGCTGTACGTGATCAAGGACATCCTGATGTCGCTGTCCGGCAAGACGACCCAGCTGTACCGGCACGACCTGCTGGCGCTACATTCCAAGCAGACGCACCGATTTTCCATGCACATGAAGAAGATCCCGGAGAAGCTGGTACCGCGCAAGTTTGCGCTCACGACGAAGGTGCCGGATACGAAGGGCTGTATGCAGTGTTGCGTGACGCGCAATCCGTACAATGGGTACAAATATCTGTGCGGATCGATGGCCAGTGGGATCTTTCTGATGCAATGGTATGGAGGTGTTGGAGGGGCGTTAAAATGGAATGGAAGAAAGTGCATCAATTGTTCATTTTTTCTTGTAGGTACGACCCGTTGAACAAGTTTATGCTGCTGAAGCAGTGCGAATGGCCATCCGGTAATATTCAGTACTACGGTGCAAATTCGAACGTGTTCGAAATGATCATCACGCCCGAGCTCGAATACCCGATCGTGTGTGTGAATGTAAGGAAGGGCCCGAACGAGTCACTGAAGCTAGATTTGATCAATACCAATAGCAGTAAGTTAGAGCGATCAGACAACAGAAGGATTTAACCGTACCGTAATAAACACCGTCGTTTATTGTATTCTCCACCAACAGCTCCCAGCTGGTTTAATACCACCGTCGAAGAGATGGACGGTATGGCAACGGTCATCAATCGACGGGATACACTGCGACCAATAAAAGTGCATCAGGTGAGAGCGTGTTTCCATATGTTTTTGTATTCGTTTCACAGTTTTTGACGAATTCAAAGCTAATTTGGAAAGTGTCATAAACCTCTGAGATTCTGTTTGTTCTCTTTGTTTTCGATCCATGCTTCACTAACCTGTTCCGATTGTGATTCTTTAACAGATTGAGAAGGATGCGATATTAGTGTGTTACGATCGGTTCGTACAAATCGTTGACATTCAGGGTTTCCCAAAGCAGAGCCGCAAGCTCATATCGCGTGTGGAATTTAGTTTTGTAATCGAAAGCATAGGTACGTTATCGAATGCTGTTGGTTGGACGGGGCATTAGACGCTCCTAAGCACCTTTGGTTGGTTCGCTTTAATTGTATACGCTTTTGTCTCTTTTTGTTCGCAGTATGTTTAACTGATAGTGTATTAGCGTTTCACAAATGCGGTATGCAGGGTCGGTCGCTGAGAAACGGCGAAATAACGCAGGAAATTACCGATACGAGCCGCATCTACGAGCTTATCGGCAGCGACAAGTATGTGGAACGTGGTTAAAACAATTTCAGCAAAATACTAATGGCACCGTCTTGAATATTTTCAGCAAAGTGGTAATGCTGCAAAGCCGCACGATCCGTGCGGACAGTGGCGAAGGGACGAGTGATGTTGGGCACGATCTGTACATATTGGCAGGCCACGAAGCAAGTTACTAGAAAAGCAACCGCGGGCATGCGCTGCTGACGGTGAATTGTGGTGAGGTTTTTAGTTCCGTGCGCACGGGAGTCTTTCGGAAGTCCGTGCCAGGAACGTGATTGTTGTTTTTTTTTATGGAAATGATTTGATATTGATGTTCATTGCTAGCAGGTAAGAGTGCAAGGATTGAAGGGATACAGTTCGCACTGCGTATAAACAGAAGAGAAAAAAACACACATGGGCCGTAACGTGTAGTCCGAAAAAGTATTAATCTTATTTTTAGTACGCATTTTATCCGGATATATTTCACAAAAACTTACTACACAAAAATGCCATCTGGTATTGTCGGTACGGAGGAAGTACGTAACATCAAGATCGTCGATCATTCTGTCGATCAGAGGTTTAAGAAAACGAAACACAAACAGGTTGAAAAATTGTTGATTGATTTCCGTTTGTTGATATGTAATATTAATATTCGATTAAATTGCCTCCAGGGAGGGCAGAGTAGGGCAGTGAGGTTTTTAGTTCCGTGCGCACGGGAGTCTTTCGGAAGTCCGTGCCAGGAACGTGATTGCTGTTTTTTTATGGAAATGATTTGATATTGATGTTCATTGCTAGCAGGTAAGAGTGCAAGGATTGAAGGGATACAGTTCGCACTGCGTATAAACAGAAGAAAAAAAAACACACATGGGCCGTAACGTGTAGTCCGAAAAAGTATTAATCTTATTTTTAGTACGCATTTTATCCGGATATATTTCACAAAAACTTACTACACAAAAATGCCATCTGGTATTGTCGGTACGGAGGAAGTACGTAACATCAAGATCGTCGATCACTCTGTCGATCAGAGGTTTAAGAAAACGAAACACAAACAGGTTGAAAGATTGTTGATTGATTTCCGTTTGTTGATATGTAATATTAATATTCGATTAAATTGTCTCCAGGGAGGGCAGAGTAGGGCAGCATATTATTGAATTTAATTCAAACACAAACACACGGTGTAAGTTTGTTACTTTGTAATTTATGGCTACACGCAACAACCCAACCAGCATCTGGCATTCGAATTGCATTGTTTGCATCGCATACAGGACCGCTAGCGTCCTGTAAGCAGTAGCTAAAGAACCAATCGGTAATGTTGCACGAGTGTGGCACCACAGGGCACAGTTACAGCCTACCCAAAACCCAAAAGTGCAAAAAAAACCTCAACCTTGCCGGCCCCGGGTAAAGAAGAGAGTATATTTTTATATAACAAAGCAAAACTTTTGTTAGGTGTTTCTCTTCGAAGCAACGTTTCTGTTCGGACAATGGTTCGCATCAATGTTCAAAGCCAAGCCAAGCAATAGAAACGGGACGGGCATATGCTTTATGGATAAACAACTACAGAATGGCGCTGCGCCGGTGTACGTTAAACAACCGCGCACTACTGGATGGAAAACTATTTACACAAACAACACTATAAATGCTAGCAACAGTTTTGGGAACCAGCTTCTCTAATCTAAATGTACAATTGCTACAAACAAAAATTTACACATTTAAAGTTGCTCACGTATGGCACGTGGGTGTGTGTATGTTACTATTAGAGAGACTCAACATGATAAAACAACAGATGAAAAACTTATGCATTTGCAAACATAAAATCCCTTCACACATTGTTTGCATCGCATACAGGACCGCTAGCGTCCTGTAAGCAGTAGCTAAAGAACCAATCGGTAATGTTGCACGAGTGTGGCACCACAGGGCACAGTTACAGCCTACCCAAAACCCAAAAGTGCAAAAAAAAAACCTCAACCTTGCCGGCCCCGGGTAAAGAAGAGAGTATATTTTTATATAACAAAGCAAAACTTTTGTTAGGTGTTTCTCTTCGAAGCAACGTTTCTGTTCGGACAATGGTTCGCATCAAGGTTCAAAGCCAAGCCAAGCAATAGAAACGGGACGGGCATATGCTTTATGGATAAACAACTACAGAATGGCGCTGCGCCGGTGTACGTTAAACAACCGCGCACTACTGGATGGAAAACTATTTACACAAACAACACTATAAATGCTAGCAACAGTTTTGGGAACCAGCTTCTCTAATCTAAATGTACAATTGCTACAAACAAAAATTTACACATTTAAAGTTGCTCACGTATGGCACGTGGGTGTGTGTATGTTACTATTAGAGAGACTCAACATGATAAAACAACAGATGAAAAACTTATGCATTTGCAAACATAAAATCCCTTCACACCTACGTATACACACGAACATACACAAATAAAAACCGGAAAAAACATTAAAACTGACACCGAAAACACACAGAACAAGAGCAAGTGATAATGGTTAAATACATATTTGAAAATAAAAGAAAACGTATAGCAATAACCTCAAACTAATTCGAAACAGTAATAGTAATAATAGGCAGTAGTGTTGGTCAAAACCATAACTAAGACAGGCTAACTGAAAAGGAACACAAACACAAATTAACGACAGTACCATGACCACAGCAAAAAAACAGATTCTGTTGCGCCACACCAAAATGCCAGTGAGAACAAAGCCCTCGTACGATCCTTTATTCTAAACAGTGTTTTTCTTTTATCTTCAACTTACTAAGTGTAAGCTTAACTGTTTAGTTTTAAATTGGATTTGTTTTTAGTATGGTGGGGAAATGAAGCAGTCAACGTAAAACACTTCCCTGTGCTGTCGATGATCATCAGGTGCCTCTCATTCATGTTGAAAGATCATTCCGTGCGTAAAAGCTGAGGTGGCTTACGTAGCTGTCAAATTGAAGAAGTAGTACATGTTGACATTTCCTTTTGGTTTTTGTTAGCATATTCGATTTCTAAGCCATTATTTGTATGTTTGTGTGTGTGTGTGTATCGCCTACTAAGAAAGGCTTATCGTGAACAAATAATTCCACCAACCAGGACCATCAACAATCCATCATCCTCTTAGCAAGAGCACTTGTGTTCTGCATCAATTCCACGACAAAACATTCGAGCAGCAATGAGACGAACAAAAAAAAAACAAATTGCAATCCCTTTCCAGAAAATGCACTCTTAACATTTCAAAATTGCATTTTCTCTAGCGCACGTGTGTTTGTGCACCCGAAGTGAGGCATATTTGGCATTAATGACTTCGTTATGTGTATCGTTGTTTACAAATTGTACCGTTCTCGCGTTAAGTTACTAGCACTAATATACTATTATATACTCTTCGTTTTCCAATGCGTTTATACTATGTACCGTGGGGATTTAATTGAGATTGATATGGTTAGTATAGTGTCCCCCAGTCAGTAGCAGTGTTTCATTCTAGGGGAGGAACCTAGAACGTGCGAACTCGACACACGGACACACACACACACAAGTCAGTTTTAGATGATAAATTCATTAGTGTGCATATAAGCAGGCACGATTGTGTGAGGTTTTTTGGATATGAATCCATCGTACTACGATCACTAACTGGGAGCAGGAATAAGAGCAGAAGCGCAAAACCAGACGAACAAATAGATTGTAAAATATGAAACTTGATAAACGTTGGATTGATGATTATGTAAAAACGAAACGAAACAAACAAGAAACAAAGGTTTGTAATGCGTAAATAACCAAAAGAAAATGGGAAGAAAAGTGAAGTGTACGTAATAAAAAGAAAAAAAAAGTTGAAAATTTAACCACAGTGGGGGCGTATGATGTAAGAGAAAACGGTGGCCATAAAATATAGATCGAAGTTAACAATACGGAACGAAACGATACAGTATCTCGTTAAAATATTGAATTATAATCTCACGTTTTCCTTAAATTAAATATTGAGCAGCTATATTGTGATGAGACAAGTCTTTATGACGATGAAAGTTTCAACTCAAGGACCACATTTTTTAAAAATCGGAATAATTTCTGATAGTTTCTATCTGCCAGTTAAGCAGATTTTGGTCTTTTATGATGTCCACGTGACCTCATTCTCGTATTCTTTCAGAGAGGCGATCATGTTGTTATGATCGAATTGGCTAAATCCAGCTCTTCGCAGCGGAAAATTTGACAATAATTTACTACTGTTTGGACACAACTGCTCCAAAATGTTTGATAATCGTGCAAAAGTATGTCTATACATAGCATACGTAATGTAAAGGGTCGGGATTGTCAGCTGGTCAATCTTTTTTTTCCCAGAATATTTCTTTCAACATTGTTTGTGAAAGTAAAGCGATGAACGCGAGTCGCTATTGCGTTATTCTGGTCCTTCGAGCGTACACTCGTGGCGGAATATATGAAAAAGCAAACATTTTATTTGGTCAGTGTATGCGTATGTTAACGGTTTCTGTGTCCTCCTGTGTGTTTGGATAGTTTTCCCTCTACGGGAACTAGAACCTAGCATGTAATGTAACGTGGACTCGTAATTAACAAGGGAATACGACGATACGACGACGATGCTAACGACAAAGGTGCCCTTACTACCAGAGGCTCTACACTGCTGGTAACGGTGCTTATATCATCTAGGCGTATAATATATGAATCAAAACTGAAAACTCATGTTAAAACTGGCTGTATGTATGTTTGGGGGAGTGGGAGGGGAGTGGTGGTCTGGCGGTGGTCAAGCTTGTGGGTGAGTGATTGGAGCGATTGGAAAACAACGGGAGAAGGCAGCGAACAGGATCGATCATAAAAACAATTGGAAGGAAGAGGAAAGATGCTTAAAAAAGGCACTCGGTTTCGCGCGAGGATGATGCATGCGCCATGCGATTCTTCTAAATCTAGGCGCAAATTCCTGGTTCTGCTTTAAACTGGTTGCTTGTTGCGCTCAGCCACGACGCCCTTCAGGAGGACGTCGGATGTCCGTTGACGGAATGGATGCGGTTTTTCTGAAACGAAACAGACATCCGATTATTGTTAATTGCTTGAACTATCTCTTCAACGGACCATCCCTTACAGTGGTGACTGCCGCAGTGGCGGACGCGAAGGCCTCCTCCAGCAGTTCATCATCGCGTTTGTGGTCCACCTCGCCGCCATCGTCACTGCTAGTGTTACTGTTGCTACGGCTGCTGCTGCTGCTGCTGCCGCCATCGTCATCGCTACCACGATTCGAATCGTCCGTATCCGTTTCGGATTGCTTCTCGTCCGTCTGCTCTTCGGTCTGTTTTTCGATCAACAGATCGCGCAACATTAGGCTCAGCTCCAGCACCATCTCGGGCGAAAGTTGCTGACGAATGAACGATGCCTTCGAGCGCAGGACTGGCGCTTGCTGCAGCTTGCAGCTCTTTGCCAGCTTCAGCTTCTCGCGCTTGTCCTGGCATCGCTGCAGCACCTGCATTACCGGCATCCCGTACATGGTGAACTTCACCTGGCACCGCTGCTCGAACTCACGGCACTTCCCTTCCAGCTGCTTCCGGATCGTGGCCAGCTGCTCGTTTACTTCGGCCAGTTCCTGCGGAACCTTGCATTCGCCATCCGTGCACTGTTTCAGCTGCTCCTGCATATGCAGTGCCCGGTTCCACAGTTCCGCCCACTGGTAGATGAGCCGGAAAATGGCCTCATTCTCGTGATAGTAGCTCTGGAGCAGTTTCTGCTGCTCAATGTGCGCCACAAAAGCATCCTCGTCGAGCTGGTCCGTGTACAGCACCTTGCACTGTTGACGCTCGTTCGGCAGGATCAGACAACGTTCCCACCATACGTTAATGCTGGCCCGGAAGCGTCGGAACATTTCCTTGATGATTTTCTGCCTATCTGCCGGTCGGCCCGCTTTCTTCTCGACGCGCATGTATGCTTCGATCGTCTTCTCGAACAGCCCATTGGTTGGAACCATTGGTTGTAGTGGACAATGAAAGGTCACCCTCCGAGACGGGCGATGACGGTGGTACCGGTGGCGGGGAAACAGTCTTTTTGCGTGATTCGGACCATTGTTTCTGTTCCTCCACCTTCTCTTCCTCGTCCGCGTCGGGATCGGTACCGCTCGGGGGGATCGTTGGTTCTTCCGAACGGTTCTGCTTCTTTCGTTTGTCGTGCTTTTTCGTCTTCTTTGATTGTTGTTTAGCGGTGTTGGTCTGTTGTTCCTGTTGCTGCTGCTTGCGCTCCAACAACCCCGATAGCACAAAGTCCAAATGCTGCAGTTCGTGCAGATTGCTCAGCGAAGGTATAAGCGTTTGTTCGTTAATGAGCTGTCGGTGCCGGTCTTTGCGCGGCACCCAGTCGAGCTGCTGTGCCTTCTTTCGGATGTCGGACTGCAGTTCGTCGCGGGTCGTTATGCGCTTCACCTTTTCTGCACGCAACCGGCTAAGGTAATCGGCGAATTGGGCCATCTTTTGTGCGTCCGGTAGGAAGCCCGTTTCCGCATTGGCACACAGCGGTTCATGTGGTGGTGCGGCCTCGCCCAACTCTGTGAACCAAGGTGTATGTTAAAAATGTAACGCCCAAAATCAGAGGAAACAGGACACACACACATACCCTTAAGCAGCTGTACCTCCTCCAGCGTGTACTCTTCCATCAAGCGTTTGCGCTCATCGGCCTGCTGTTGGAGCGTGTTGATCTGCTGCTGCAGCTGCGCTACCTTCCGGTCTAGCGACATGTTCCCCTGACCCCACCCATCCAACATGCTATCCCGCATGCCAAGCACGCGCTTAAGTTCGTATATTTTGTTCTGCAGCTCGCGGATCTGTTGCGTCTTGCGGACGCAAAAGTTCATCGTGAGGCAGTAGATTTCGCCGAGGAACTGTTCGATGCTGGACGGGAGTGAGGTTAGATAGTCTAGGTAGCAGATCTCGTCGAAAAACACCTTCCACACCTCCATCAGCAACCGCACCTTGTGGTGCACGATCTCCAGCGAGTTCGTTAACGTGTCTTGCCTTTTGGAGTGCGTTTTGTTGCGCCATCGTCCGGGGTGTTTTTGTTCGATTGTACCGCAAATAGCATCGCGCAAGGGTGAAAGTGTGAAAGCAATGGGGAATAAGAATTAAATATCGTGCCGGCTTGTGCTTGTGGTCAAATTGAACCGCCGCCGGATCGCCATACTTACTCCAGCTTCGCCAATTTACTCTCCATGATCGCGCAGTAGGGGATCGCGGAACAGAAAGGGTTGTAAAAACTAATAAATTCGCCCAGCGCAGTATCGTAAACAGTCGTGGCCCGGTTTCCGACAGTTGTCGACCAAATTCCGAAACTGCACCCGTTTCTGTCTTCCCCTCTTTGAGCAGTGTAATGCACTTTTTCGAAACAACACTCGCGAAACGCGAAGGATGCATTTTCGAACATCGGAAGCTGTCAATCGGCGATTTTATTTTGCCGTTTTTTCTTTTCCCAATAAAATGCGGGATTTCGTTTTTATTTTGACTAAAACTCGTTCTAAACATTTTGAAAAGCGTATATGTAAATGGATAGATTTCATTACGTTGGGGTATTTATGTGTTTGCTTTAGCCCTCTATAGCCGTTCCTTTCGTAAACTTCAACAAGTACAGAAGATAGAAATATCCCATTGTAGAATATCGTTTTGGACTAGTAAAATAACAACACAAACAATCATGAAGCGAATAATTTTAATGTATTGCATTCTTTATGGTGACATTATTATCCGCAGAAGAGAAAATGGTCATACCGAAAACGAGTTGTAACCGTTATTTTCGAACAGTTTGAATTTAGTCGCCAAATGTCATTGCTGCCAGTCACTGAACTGAAACTGCGTGGCAGCGAGTTTAAACGTCCAGGTAGACGTTTGCCGTAACGTACTTTTTCAATGTCTGTTTTCTAGGTGTGTGCGACGCCCGCGATTGTACGCTTGGTGCCGGTTTTTCGTGATAAAACTATCAATTCCCTGGTGATTCTAGCCGTTGCGGCTCGTGCATCGTACGTTGTAAGGGCGCAGAAGTGTTTTAAATATTAAAATTAGTTTGAGTTTCCGATTGTGTGGAAAATAACGCAAAACAGAAGCGAACCGTTGCAAAACATCGTGATGGAGGCAGCAACAACCATGACGGATGACGATCCATTGTAAGTCCGCACCCGTGTGTGCCATATCATCCGCTGAACTGGGCGGTTTAATCATTTACCAATGTTTCTGTTTCTGTTCTGTATTGCTGCAGTCAAAAAATACACACACAGATGCAAACCATCTGTACCGCCGGCTTTAATCGTATGTACGCGCTATGGAGCGAAATGTTCGACAAAAACCTGTGCCTGGATTACACCGAACGGCTGCCGGACCATATGACGACATTTTTCGAGGAAGTGTACGAAGAAAGCTTCCAGCGAAAGCATCGCTTCGTGGTGGAAATTGCACAGCTCAAGCAGGAAGCACTCACCTTGCAACGTTTGCTCGGCGAGGAGCACCCATGTTTGCCGCCGGGTTCGGAATCGAAACCACTGCTCGAGCAACGTTCCGCACTGGATGCGAGCCTCGAGCAGATGAGACAGAAGCTGAAGCAAAGGCACGAAATTATCGATGAATATCTGCTCGAGATGGAAACGTTGTGTGAAGGTGCGTGAGAGATGCAGGCTTGATAGTGCGTCATTTTAATGCACCTTTTATTTTGTGCTTTCCAGAGCTTAGTGAAGAGCCACAAACACTGTCCAAAGATCCGTTGCCAACGGAACACGAGCTGGCCGAGTTTCGCTCGTTTCTGGACCATCTGATGGCAGAAAAGTTGCAGCGTTTGGAAGAGATTGCTAACCTTCGGCGAGAAACGAAGCAACTCATGGGCTACCTGGAAACGATCCCGCTCACCGAAGAGCAGCAACGTCTGCTGAACGCACGAAACTTCCCACCAACACGCGCCAACATGCACGGACTCCGTATGCTGCACGAGGAAACGGTCGCCCAGTACGAAAGTCTCAAGCAACACATCGACGATGTGCGCCGCAAGTTGGAACGGTTGTGGCATTGTCTCGAAACTGATCCGGCCGTGGTGCGAAAGTTTGGCAAGCTAACCTCCTACACCCAGACCACCTTCGATCGGCTGTTTGCCGAGCACGATCGGTGCGAAACGTTACGGCGCGAAAATATGAAAGTGTTCGTTGAGCGTACCCGGCACGAAATTACCGAATGGTGGGAACGGTGCATGAAATCGGCGGATGAGCGTGCCCGCTTTAGCACCTTCCACTCGGAAGATTTCAACGAGGATACGCTGAAGCTGCACGAACTCGAGCTGGAAAGCTTGAAGGTGTTTTACAACGAGAACGAAACCATCTTCCAGATGGTGCACCAGCGCCAGGAGATGTGGGACCGAATGCTAGCGCTCGAGAACAAATCGAACGACCCGACACGGTACAACAACCGGGGCGGTAAGCTGCTCGACGAGGAAAAGGAACGCCGGCGCATCAGTTGCCAACTGCCGAAGATAGAGGCCAAACTGCTGGAAGCCTGCAAACAGTACGAGGAGGAAAATGGGCGCAAATTTACGGTGTACGGTACGGCCGTCCAAGATCTGATCGAGCAGCAGTGGAAACAGCGCGAGGAAAGCAAACATCAGATCTCGAGCGCTCGGAAGAAGGCGAACGGATTGCTTGGCATTTCGTCCGTTGGGCGCACACCGGGCCGTGGTGGTGAATCGATGATCAAATCATCTTCCATCATGAGCAGCAATCGTTCCCGACTGGTGAGTGGCGGAGGTTCGGCATTGAAAGCACCGGTAACACCGTTGGTAGCACGTTCGGCAACTAAATCTGGCCCGTGGTTAAAGCGTAAGCTGGCCACACCGACGAATAGCACCAGTACGCTGCACGCGAAACGATCGCTTCTGCGAGAGCTAAACAGTCCGGTGCCGGGAGCTGTTGGCGGTACGTCCAGTACCAATCGGACGGGGCACGGAACGAAGCTTACGATCGCGAAGGTTGCACCCGGGAAAATTCCGGCCATGAAGGTGTATGACAGCAAGGCGGGAGGATCCGTTGCACAGAAACGGGTAGGTTTTGGAAAATTTGTTTTTCAGCTACATTTAACTTAAACGAAGCTTTGCTTGAAAAAAAATTTAAATTTTGTATTTCTTTACCGGTTTTTTTTTTTGTTGCTTGCAGCGATCGCGCCGAAAGTCACAGGGCAAACGACGCAGCGTATCGATCGCGAAGGTCCCGTCGGTCATTGTAAGCTCGGCCGAAGGCACCATTCTGCAGGAATCGATGTGTTACGAAAAGATAGAGGTACGTGTATAAATGCAACCGCAGTGTCTAAACGCACACGATCTGTTCGTGTCTCTCTGTGTATGTGTTTTGTGGTTGTCCTGTAAATAATCGGTGGTGATGGAAATAAACTTAATTATTAAACTTATTTTATATGTGAATTCCGCTATTGTTGTGTTCTGAGAACGTTTGGTAGATTGGCAGAAAGTAGCTTTGCTTGGTTTAGAAATTGCCCCGAATCAGAATTCAGCTGTTTTGTAGGGTTTTCGCTGCGATGTTTCAATTTTGTATTTTTTTGCTTCTATTTTTTAGAACTTCTTCGACAACAATGTCCCGAACCGATCGTCGGTCGTGCCCGAAAAGCAGCAATCGCGCCGCATTACCCGTTTGCAGCATCATCGAATGATTGAACCGTTGATTAAGCCGCCCATGACCGATAGCAGTTTCACCGAGGGCGAGGAAAACATTGAACCGGTCGGTTCTGTGCCACTTCCACCCATGTCGGTGGGAGGAGGTGGTGGTGTCCCCGTTAGCTTTTGCCACTCACCTGCCGCATCTTCCACCCTGTTGCTACGTTCACCCGGTACGGTCGGTACGAGCCACTCGACATCGATGGCGGGCAATAGTACGCGGCTCGGTGCTGGTTCCCGGCGGCTAAAGCCAGCCGCCAAAAATTGTCCTATTATCTTCTAACTCCCCCCCTCCCCCACATTCGCGCTTGTTGTCCGTCCATGGCGCGTCCGTGCTGTTGAATAGATTGTGTAATTTGTAAGATTAGAAGGAATTGAATGCGTTTTTTTATTAGAACGATCGAACAGAACGACCTGAGCGAATACGAATGGAAAAATTAAACACGCTTAGCTCATCGAATATCGAACCTATACGTCGAAGGAACAACAGCATCCAGCAGTACGGGAGCACACCACACAAAAATGTGAACAGGTCCTTCAACCAGAAAGGGTTTTTTTTACATTCTGTACAAAGCATTCGTTATTAGTAATATTATTTTGTTTTTGTCAACGAGAACACATTTATATTCATTGAAAGCGAACACGTTCTTGAACAAAAAATGGTCACGGACCTTGCTCTCTCCCTTTTTTTTGCATACACTTTCTCATTAACGAACCTGATAAACGCTAGGAGTTAGGTAATTAGGTTGTAAGTTTTGCGAAATTTTACTTTATTGTCGGTACAAGATCAATTTAATTTACTGTTGAAGAATAATAAATGTGGAATTAACTAACCGAATGTATGTGGAATAGGTTAATTGTTAGCTTATCGGTGGTGTACAGGTACCACAGGCCTCTAGTACTAAGGTTCCTTATTTTATGCAGTAGCGGCGGGATTGGTCCTTTCTTCTCCTGGTGCTATGCAGGGCCATCTGACGGCGATGACTGTTAAGACCATCTCTTAGCGTAACCCATGAAGACGTGGTTGTTTGATGATGGTCTTCTCTGCGGCAGCGGCTTATGAGCGAGACAAAATCCAAAATAATGGTGGTACCATCATACAAAACATATATGCCTCTGAAGCATGGATTCTACCCAAAACGGACGACAAAATGCTCACATGAATGTTTGGTGAATTTGACTCATCATGTGGACTTGCCCAACGAAGGAGTTCATGTCATGCTAATGATTCGTAAAGTCTTTTAAGCATCCGCATGTCTAGAGGAGTAAGTAAGTAAACTTATTCTTCCCACGAAGGCAATCCTTTGGCAGTTGATCCTTGCTATGGAAGTCCGTCAGGATGATATTCTACGAGCAGGCGCGGCGTATTAATCTGATTTTCGTAGCTATCTGGAGCATTCTGGAGAAGTTATTTAAGTAAACGAAGTTACTGTTTGTACTGCCTCTCAATTTGTTTGGAAATTATTCGTGTAATCAAAAGACCGCGCATGTAACGACAATTTCAAACGTTGACAGTAGATGTCAAGCAAATGTAAACAATGAGGTTTTTTTTTTAATTTTTATTGTATAAATTTGCAGTAAAAACTGCGTTATTTTATACATTTGTTGCAATATCAAGCTTCCATATAAAAACATATATTTTCTTGTGAAGTTTTAAATGGGAAAACGAAAACCTCCCGAAACGGTGACACTTCGATGTCTACGGTGTTGACCGTAGACGGTGCCCACAGTGTCCTTGTTGTTGTTGTTCCGAGCAGCGTACATCTTCCGCCTCCCTTCCACTTGCGTACTCTCCCATACACGCACACACTCAAACAATCCATCGCATAATCAAGAAGTCCAGTTTATCTGCTGCGAAAAGATGATTCCGGATCGGCGGCACGGAAAATAGTTCTTGCTTTCTCACAAAGAAACAGTAGGTGATGTGCTGTTAAGGTGCGAAAAAAACCCTTTTTCCCGTATAGCTGCAGTACACTCAAGTAGGATAGACGATTGGCCCATCACCGGTTCTAAATTGCTGCTGTAGCGAACGAGCGACCGAGCAAAACGGACGAACATTGGTGAGGCTCTCCCCTTTCGCGTAGTGCTGGGAAAATGCGGAAAATGAAGGAGTGAGGTTATTTGGTGCGAACATGAAGAATCCTGTGTTTACCGCTCGATGATTTTCCTAGCTTGTAAAAACTCAAACCTGTTTTCATTTCTATTGACTGTTATATTGCTAACATAAATACCCAATGCTTCATAGATTAAATGGGATAACAGTCAACTCATTGTCCTTTCACCAAAGCCAAATAATGATCGAAACCAACCTAAACCGTGTTAAAATTGTAACTCATAAAAAGATCAATCTCAAATATCAACAACAATGATGAGAAAAAAAAAGTTGATGATGATGATGATGCCAAGAAGGAAAAGAAAGTCCAACATGCGATTATTTTTTTCAAGCAATTTTTTGAATTGACGTAATTTTAGTCGGCAGCGCCATCTGGTGGGTCCGACCATTTCTGCATTACGACCATGGATGGCGGTCGGTTCGGCAGTCCGTTCAACCGCCGTCGGACCCAATCGCGACCAATTTTGCGCTCCGGGGTATTTTCAAACACACACACGCGTATTTACAATTTACTCCGGGCAGCACAACCAGATGGAGCACGCACACATTGACAAACGATCGAACCCGTAACTGTCCAAATTTATTTCATTTTTCCATGCGCAGTTGTCAAATTGTTAGGCATAAGCCCACCTGGTTCCTATACCCACTTTGACTTTTAAGGTTTTTGTGCCGCCAGGGCTCCCGAAACGGTGACACTTCGATGTCTACGGTGTTGACCGTAGACGGTGCCCACAGTGTCCTTGTTGTTGTTGTTCCGAGCAGCGTACATCTTCCGCCTCCCTTCCACTTGCGTACTCTCCCATACACGCACACACTCAAACAATCCATCGCATAATCAAGAAGTCCAGTTTATCTGCTGCGAAAAGATGATTCCGGATCGGCGGCACGGAAAATAGTTCTTGCTTGCTCACAAAGAAACAGTAGGTGATGTGCTGTTAAGGTGCGAAAAAACCCTTTTTCCCGTATTGCTGCAGTACACTCAAGCAGGATAGACGGTTGGCCCATCACCGGTTCTAAATTGCTGCTGTAGCGAACGAGCGACCGAGCAAAACGGACGAACATTGGTGAGGCTCTCCCCTTTCGCGTAGTGCTGGGAAAATGCGGAAAATGAAGGAGTGAGGTTATTTGGTGCGGACGAGTTCAAAGTGGAAATATCCAAAAACCGAAAACGGGATACGCGTTCTTGGTAGAGGGAATCGCGGCTTTTCGTCGCCTTTCGTATGCGAGATTGCACAAGCTCTCGGACGGCACGAGAAAAGCGCTTTACGCACTCTGCCCCGAATTGCCTCCCCCTCCCTACATTGTGTACGTGATTGTGTGTGTGTGTGCTTGTGTGCAGTTTATACAATCGAGTGAATTTACTGGCCACAGCCTGCTTTTCGCTGATTGATTGTGGCGATCGAATGTTGTTGCCGTTCCAAGCAGCAACAGCAGCAGCTCAAGGTGATTGCGATCGGAAAGAAGCGCTTTTAACTAATACTACTACCACGCAGACGGGAGTGAAAAAGTGCTTAGAATAGGTTGTGTGTTTGCTTCCGTGTTTTTACGCTACTCTGTCGCTGTGTGCGTGTATGTGCTGTCGATTGTTTCTGCTATCAGCATAAAATTGTTACTGAAATCTGTGTTTTTTTTCGATACAACCGAGTGAACGACGCTTTTCTGCAGCTAGGTAAGTTTTCCGCATACGCATAAGGAAGGTGGAAAAACGGGTTGGAGAGGTTGGAAAAGGGAGGAGCTGTTATTTCACCATTCGCCATAACCATATTCCACTTTCTTTGGCTCAAGATCAAAGTGCGCTTGTGTTCCGGGTTTTGCTATTGCGGAGAAATTGCATGTGTGCGTGCGTGTGAACGAAAGAGAGAGAGATAGGAATACAGCGTGAACTTCAGGGGTGCGAACAGGATGAAGCAATATTGTGACAGATTATTCTTGTGTTGTTATGTGTTGATAAAACGAGAAGGAAAAGTGAGGTTAACCCGTATTTGACAGTTCACGATGTAGGAGCGAGCGAGATGCGAGATACGGTATCGGAAAAGTGTCAAAATTGCTCTTGGAAACACCACACACACACACACGGCGAAGGAATGGAGAAATTATCACTATTTTTCCAATAGAAAATGCGGAAAATTTTCCATTTCTTGAAATACTGTTTATGTGTAAAGCGATAAACATTCCCACAGTTCTTTATAAACGATAAAATCTATTCTAGAAACAATAAACAAAATCTAAAGGTCAACGACACTCAAGAAAACGCTTGTTTTGCTACTTTTCTCGATAAGGACAATAGAGAGACTCACTCTTCTAATTTGTACAACAATTTAAACAAATATTATTGCTTTTCTAGAGTTTTTTACTGTATTCATCGGTGCGCTTGCTTCCGGTGCGTGAAAATGTAAATTTTGGAAAAGGTCAGTTTTTCCCACCTGACATCAACAAGGGGGAAGTGAGTGTGCGAGAGAGCTGTCGGAACGGAAACCATCGGAAAAGTCATCCGATTTTTCCAAACAAGCAGTATTACAAACACACGCGTACGAACACACAAACACACCTGAACATGAGGACAAAACATGCTTCTATTATGAGAGGAGTGAAATTTCGAGCAAAACATTAATGTTTTTCAGATAACAGATCGCGCTCCCTTAAATAGCGCGAGAGAGAGAGAGACGGAACGGAAGAGACAATTTCCACCTAAAATGTATGCTACGATGGGAGCATAAGAAAACGGCAGACCGCTTGAGCATACGACGAGTATTTAGCTTCTGCTTTTGGCTATGGTTCGTATGAAACCGTGTCCTGTGTCCTGTGCCCAGTCTGTCCTAAAGCGAGAGTGAAAAAACTGTGTTGTGTTGTGTAAGTTTAGCATTGTGTGGTACGTTTTGGTATATTTAGCAGTACTCCAACGGGAAACAGTAGGAGTTTTCGTGTTGATAGTTTGATTACGTACATACGAAGAAAAGGATACGTTTGCAGTAAAGGCGTACAACGCAGAAAGATGATAAGTTTGTAAGAAAGGTACAAAGCCAACTCAAATGCGTAATAATTGTGTAGCACGGGGAGAGTGAAAAACTCCATCGGTATTGGCATGATATCCGCTTAATCTCCCTCTTCAGATGACCAAACCACTGTCGATAGTCTTTGTTGTCTACGTCGTCGGAAATGTAGAGTGTTGCGTTACTCAGCTACAGTCGTATTAAAAGTCGTGTCGTCCTATTTAATAGGTATTTTCTAAATAGCAGTATTCTGACTCGTATTAAATCATAGAAAACTTTCTTTTGTAAAATATTTTTGCACAACAAACAAACTCTGGATAGAAGTAGGTCGTACCAGCTAGAAAAGCCCAAGAGTAGCAGTAGTACTTCTCACTCTATTGCTCTATTTTCGAACCGTCTCATAACGTACGACTCTCGTTCTCACTCGCTAGACACTATTCTATTTCCACCCAGTCCACCCAGTCCAGCAGGCACCTAAAATATCCTACAAAAAGTACGTTAATTTTCACGACAACTGAGGGTGACCCCTGTTGTGGGTGGACACACTTTCGATGAAAACTGAGCCCCGTTCACCTTGCGCGCACACACGGCTCGCACAGCTGACCCGACACGCCGTGCAGTCCGTATTTCCCCCGGCTTCACACCGTTTGTCGTCTCCGGGAACGGCGAAAAGGCGCACTGTAACATACAACAAAACTGTCCACATCATGCTGTATTTCATAACGTTTTTATTTTTATACTTTTAGATCCTACCGCTACCTTCTACTCACCAACCGTCACCATCAGTTTGCTGTGTGTGTAATTTGTTGCCCCACACTAGTCAGCGCAAGAAATCCGTAGTGAGATGAGTGCGAGTTGCAGGCAAGCAGGACGGTTTGATGGTTAACGTGACAGCCAACAACAGCCAGTGTGAGCGTGAAAGTGCAGTGAGTGGCAGGTATCGCTTATCCCTTGCAATTAGGCCCTGTTCCTTACCAATGCAACAGAACGTACCGTTGTTGTGTTTCGGTGTGCGAAAAAGGCCCTTCTTCTGGTAGAAGCTGATTCCACTCGCCCCCTCCGGAGCCTAATGAGCAGATCTTCCCGGGCTGAGATGAGCGACGATGGTGACGTTGTTCTAGACTCGATGCTCGATCGCGTTACATAAAAGGGTGGTTGGTTTCGGTTGGCTCACACGCTTTTCACGGTGTGAGATAGGGAAAATCTGCACACACACACACACACGCACGCACACGGCATAGTGAGTGTGAGAAAACAGGTTAGCAGAGAGCGGATTACTTCGGCTCGTGTTGTGTGTTGAAAAGTGTTGTTGTTGTGCCCGTTGTGTGCGCCACCGCGTGATGCGTGTGTGGTTGGTTAGAAGTGCTGTTAGAAGTGTCCGTGCATTAATCGTTTCTTTCGTGCAAAAGTAGTGTTTTAGTGTGGAAGATAACTCAAAAACGGACAACCTGTCACGGCGGTAATTTTGTGCAACTTCCCTTTGAAAAGGATCTGGTCACTCCTTTGACACAAGAAAATAGGAAGAGAACCGCAACGGGATTACGTACGTGGTGGTTGGCACAAGCCCCGTTCGAGCGGTACACTAAAGAAAAAAAAGAAGATATTTCCGGATTACCCCGGAGGACAACCCCTGTGAAAACGTGGTGAACGTGCGTCATCGCCACATCGTCGTCGTCGTGTTTATCGTTGCTGGTGCTGCGGTCAACCCCGAAAAGCCGTCAAACTGGAGCGCCTTCCAGAATATCTGCGCGACACGGTGGACTGGTTTATGGGGTAAGTGTGGTTTTCACTTTTTTAATCATCGTTTCCCTATTTTTAACTTACACTTTTCACCAAAATCGATCGAACCCGTACAATGGAAATCGTTTTTTTTTGTAAATGGGTCAGCTGTTAGCAGGGGGAGTGACATATTTGGAATAGTAAGTTTGAGGATAATAGACCGTTGGTCGACAAATAATCGGTTCGGGTTCCAGTTCGGTGTTTGAAGTATTAATTTTCTATGCTGTAACGACATGAAGAATAATGAAACGTTTCAAGCAGAGTATAATTTAAGTTAGGAAATTCAATCGTCATAACGTTTGCAGGCTGTGCAGAGGTTTCCAAGACAAAAAACAACCATCCAGACACAAAAAATACACACCAGTCAACAACATTTACTGATATATACACGTATAATGTCGGGGAGTCGGATACTTGTTGTTTATTATTGGTAAATCCTGTAAAGAACAACTACAACAGTCAAGCCGAAAGATGAAAGCTAGCTTTAGTCCATCCTCAAGAGCTTTCTAAATGAAGGACATATATCTTCGCACGACAGTGTAGCGTTCGCTAGCATCATCCTCCGTTCTATTCTATCGCTATTTTTAACCTCCACCATACTTCTTGACCTTTGAGGTGTGGGCTGGTTCGTGTTGTGTGCCTTCTCAGCAGAATGCACACCTCCGGCGGAGTGTTCCTTCCGAGGCCCGTAAGAGGAGATAGTGTAAACATGATCGTCCTGAGCGCAATTTTTCCAATGGCCGCTTATTCCACACACAAACGGTATTGATTTTGTATCTCATCTCTTGTCACCGAGTAGCAGCAGGATGATGTCATCTGGGAGTATTAATAAAAGAATGTAATGTTTGTACAATTATGGCATTAAATTTTAAACAAAATGCACATCACGAAAACGGAACCAAATAAAATGAAAATTGTTGGAAAAACTCTAATCGTATAAGTGTTAGTTTTTCTCATTTTCCATACCGTACCACAGGGGAAACCTTTTTTCCTGGGTTATCATCACACCCAAGCAACGGAATTCGAAATGATATGATGGTGGTAAAGGAGAAAAAACTCTACACGCATAAACCCGACGCTTTATATGGTGCTGCTAGAGTAGAGTAAGGCGCGTGGTGGTTTAGACAAAATTGGATTTTCCTTCCTTTCAGATCCATTTTCGCAGCAAGACACAAACAGAGTCGCCGGAAATTCAATAGAGAAGCAGCAAGACACAAATGTGAGGTTCGGAAAATGTATCATTTCAGTGGGAAAATCTCTTCATTTGCATACCACACGCATCAGAAGAAGGTACTGCATATGTTGGGGTGGGATTTTCTTTTCTTATTCTAATTGTTTTGCTTTCAAAAATAAAAATAAAATGATGAACAATAAAAGGAGAAGGAAAATCTCACACTTACCTGCTCGCTATCAATGTTTCGCTGCCGATCGATCAATGTTATCGTTCAATCACGTTTCTGAGTGACCCGGGGATTGTCAAATTAAATTTACGATGACGGTGGTGTGTTTCTGCGACCTGATAGTTTGCAATTTGATTTGTATTTTGCCCGTCGTTACTGTGCATAACGCGATCAATCGATCGTTACTGTAAAAGGGCATTGTTGCTACAATGGTGTGTGTGTGTGCATTTCCCAACGCAGCGGCACCAACTGTGGAGGCAGAAGTCATACAACGACTGTTTGCCAATTTTCCTTTGGATGAGCCATTTCCTTTGCACACACACTCTCTCTCTCTCTGCCCACCACAACTAACGTTTACTCACCAACCAACCAGTAAAGGTGTCGTTGTTGTTTTGCTGCTTCTTTGCGATAATGTATGTATGTGTACAGTAGTCGAGTAAAGAGGAAAATAAACCAACACAAACACACACGCACACACGGATGTGAAACAGGTGGAAAAACGTGATGGAAAACCTATGCTGGATAAGTAGGCTGGGGGGGGGGAGGAGAAGGAAAAAGGCCAGAAATCTGTGGTGAACTGGTAGGGGAGCATACTTCAGGAGTATATGTAAATTAGTCTACATTGACAGCGGATGCATGATGGATCACGGATGTGCAATCTGCCACACTGAGGCCGCCATTGCATACGTATGTAGATACAGAAAAAACAGGTAAAATGAATCGTAACAAATCTATATTTTATCTACTGTTATTACATTATTACATATTCACTTTTACTTACCCATTTTAGATAAGAATTTTAGTCTTTTTCCGCTATTGATGGGGACCTTTGTCAATCTCAGTCAAACTTTCGTAAGTCTGAAAGCTAAACTTAAGCTCCCCTTGTAGGACATCCTGTACACCTCCGCTGCTCTTGTTTTTCTTTCTAGTGGGTTAAACGGGTGAGCGTTTGCTTATATTGTCTAAAAAAGAATGTAATGTTTGTACAATTATGGCATTAAATTTTAAACAAAATGCACATCACGAAAACGGAACCAAATAAAATGAAAATTGTTGGAAAAACTCTAATCGTATAAGTGTTAGTTTTCCTCATTTTCCATACCGTACCACAGGGGAAACCTTTTTTCCTGGGTTATCATCACACCCAAGCAACGGAATTCGAAATGATATGATGGTGGTAAAGGAGAAAAAACCCTACACGCATAAACCCGACGCTTTATATGGTGCTGCTAGAGTAGAGTAAGGTGCGTGATGGTTTGGACAAAATTGGATTTCACTTCCTTTCAGATCCATTTTCGCAGCAAGACACCAGCAGAGTCGCAGGAAATTCAATAGAGAAGCAAGACACAAACAGAGTCGCCGGAAATTCAATAGAGAAGCAGCAAGACACAAATGTGAGGTTCGGAAAATGTATCATTTCAGTGGGAAAATCTCTTCATTTGCATACCACACGCATCAGAAGAAGGTACTGCATATGTTGGGGTGGGATTTTCTTTTCTTATTCTAATTGTTTTGCTTTCAAAAATAAAAATAAAATGATGAACAATAAAAGGAGAAGGAAAATCTCACACTTACCTGCTCGCTATCAATGTTTCGCTGCCGATCGATCAATGTTATCGTTCAATCACGTTTCTGAGTGACCCGGGGATTGTCAAATTAAATTTACGATGACGGTGGTGTGTTTCTGCGACCTGATAGTTTGCAATTTGATTTGTATTTTGCCCGTCGTTACTGTGCATAACGCGATCAATCGATCGTTACTGTAAAAGGGCATTGTTGCTACAATGGTGTGTGTGTGTGCATTTCCCAACGCAGCGGCACCAACTGTGGAGGCAGAAGTCATACAACGACTGTTTGCCAATTTTCCTTTGGATGAGCCATTTCCTTTGCACACACACTCTCTCTCTCTCTCTTTCGCCCCTCCTTCCAATGTCCTGCAACGTGAGCACTGCACCGCTCTAGTATCTCTAATTAGTGTGCGGTTGTTTTTTTTTTTTGGTTGAGGAAAAATGTGCCCACCACAACTAACGTTTACTCACCAACAGTAAAGGTGTCGTTGTTGTTTTGCTGCTTCTTTGCGATAATGTATGTATGTGTGCAGTAGTCGAGTAAAGAGGAAAATAAACCAACACAAACACACACGCACACACGGATGTACGGAAACAGGTGGAAAAACGTGATGGAAAACCTATGCTGGATAAGTAGGCTGGGGGGGGAGGAGAAGGAAAAAGGCCAGAAATCTGTGGTGAACTGGTAGGGGAGCATACTTCAGGAGTATATGTAAATTAGTCTACATTGACAGCGGATGCATGATGGATCACGGATGTGCAATCTGCCACACTGAGGCCGCCATTGCATACGTATGTAGATACAGAAAAAACAGGTAAAATGAATCGTAACAAATCTATATTTTATCTACTGTTATTACATTATTACATATTCACTTTTACTTACCCATTTTAGATAAGAATTTTAGTCTTTTTCCGCTATTGATGGGGACCTTTGTCAATCTCAGTCAAACTTTCGTAAGTCTGAAAGCTAAACTTAAGCTCCCCTTGTAGGACATCCTGTACACCTCCGCTGCTCTTGTTTTTCTTTCTAGTGGGTTAAACGGGTGAGCGTTTGCTTATATTGTCTAAAATATCCTGGAATTCTAAAAATTCCTGATATTCACGTAATTCCTGGTTGTTCTGCAGTTACTCCTGAGGTCAAAAAATGAAACCGTATGAAAACTGTGCATCAACTTGGTACCACACTTACACCAACCAGTAAAGCTTCTTCGCACACAGTACTTGCGAAGCTTTCCTGCACGCACACACCGGCGTATGTACCGCTGTCAAAAAGGTGTGCGGTTCGCGAGTTGCGTACGATCAGCTTGCACTAGTTCCGCATCCATGGCTTCTTCACACCACACACAGCGGTTGTTTTGCTTGGATGCGCCACGAAGCTCTCGGTGTATGTGTGTATTGTACCCACTGAAAATGGCACACATTTTCCTTACCTATCGTGGTGGAGATCATGGCGGTGCGAGGTACGCAGGTCTTGATCGAGCCAAAACGCAACGCATATCTTATTGTGTTGCGCGGTTCACGTTGTTGGGCGCTGCTATTTCGTTTTTGGGTGGTAGTGCGGGGACTATGGGTACGAGTCCGGGGCAGATGGAAGATAGGAAGCTTTCGCGTGAGCCTCGACCATCGGCAATCGATGGAAGGCAGCCGTAGGTCTCGCGTATCGCACCGAGTGTGTGCTTGTGTACGTATGGTTTGGATAGCGCAAAGCGAAAGGCACCAGCAGCAGAAGTACACGAGGGTGTACCCGCCTTTTTGTGCGAGCCTGCCGTCGTAGTTGGGCGGGTAGTTGGAGCGTTCGTCCGGGCCGTCGTTTCGAATTAGGGAGAATTTTCCGGCCAATATTCGAGTGCGTGATTAGTGATCTTTGTCGTTTGTCGTGCTTGAAGTTTGTGATGTACTCTCTGTGAAGTCCCTCGGTGATATCTGAAGCATCTTCAGGCATACTGTGTGTGATAAGAGCTTCAGATCAGATATCTCTGTGGCTTAACTCCTCCAAAAGTAGTCCAGAAAACGTACGAACAAGCGAAAGTTCCTTCATTGATGAAGATCCTACATTCGCTTATCTATTACGCTGACAGTGTCGGCAGTGTGTATGCTGGTGCACAGTTGCTGGTGATAATAGGCAGCTCCCAAACCGTTTCTTTCTTCCACCAGGCGCGTAGCCTGCTATTTTTCACTGTTTTATCTTTACAACACAACCTTCGGCACGTCCCCCCCATATAGCTGGGGGCCTCCACCTTGCATAGCCTCTTCTTGACATAGTTTCGTGCATCGCTCCAGTAGTGTACACACATCCGACAGAGTGTACAGTACCCATATCGCGCACACAGGTGTTTTTGTACTGTTTGCCTTGTCGGTTGAGTCTGCTCAAACAGTGTCATCGGGTGCAATCGCTAGCCTAGTCCACCGCGAACCGTCCTACGGAGTGAATTGTTTCTAGGTAAAGACCTTTCCGTAGGGTGATAAAGACACGCATGAAGGAGTAGCTTGTTCTCTGGTGGTGTGTCTTTGTGTGGTGTTCTGTTGGAGAGGTCTTCTCGATCGAAGTGCTACCGATAGTGATCGATTAAGTGTAGTTTACTTGCCATCTATACACTCTCAGGTCGGGTTTTCGCGATCCTCCACTTTCACACCGTGAGATACTAATAATCATCAACTCTCCACCTCACACACACACACACACATGGTCAAGGCAAGAAGCTGTGAATTTTTCACCCATCAAGTGGAAACGATAAATAATCATGTGAAATTTATCACCCGTACAAACACAATACAGTGGAAAGAGGCATAGTTGTAGGTGGAGAAGTGTCTATAGGCTGTAGACCATCTCTATATGTGCGGATAACCGCTACGTGTATGTGTGTGTGCCCCATCTTCTTCTACTAGGTCGTGATGAATGAGGTGTTGCTCAAATTTCTCAATTTTCCAGCCTGTTTGTTGTGCTGCTGCCTGTTTGTGTGCAAGAAAAATGAAGTGTAGCTCCATCACCGAGTTGAAGCCGTTTTCCCCTTAGTGTGTGTGTGTGTGTGAGGGGTGTTAAGTGAGCGCGAGGGTGGCCGATGAAGTGGGAAGGTTGTGTTTCTGTCAATAGTGTGTGATCGGAACAAACATTGCAAATAAACACCCCTCATAACCATAATCACTGTTGGCGAATATCTCTCCGGAAACGATTGCCTCTTTGCGTGTGCGCGCTTGCGGACGACTATGGACGGTGGTGGTGGCGGTGGTGGTCTGAGCAGTAGCCGCTTTTCCAAAATGTGGACCACGGCCGTCCTGAACGCGATCACGAGCCGTGCGACATCGGCATCGAAAAATTTCTCGGTACGCTACTCATCCATACCGAGTAACGATGGAGGTCCGTCAGCGTCCGCCAGCAATCTGAGCAAGATTATGGGCGGTTCCGGCATCATACTGCCGCTGGATGTTGAGGAAACGGTCACGTGTTTCTGCAGGTTAGTTTACAGGGTATTATAGAGCACGTCGTCATAGGTCTGATGCATATCTGGAGAGGAAGAGGCATATTAAACGTTCTCCAATCGTTCGGTACACCAACGAGAGTCCTAAGAGAGTCTTAATTGGGCGCACGTTCTCGGCTTTTTTGGCCGGTAAAACTTCTTCGAAACACCGAAAACGATTTGTTCCGGGAAGTATGTTTCATCCGCAATCAGCATCATCATCGGGTGGGCTATTTTCATCTCGTGGAGTTATTTTTGAAGTAACATACAAATTAAACAACAGTTTGAGAGAGTAATTGCGTGTTAATAATGATTCTCTGGAAAATTCTCAAAGTGTTTTAGGCGCAATTTTGGCAAGCGAATTGATTAAGATGTAGATCTTTTAACCTATCCTGTTCTCTAACAGATATATCAGCAATTTGTTGTGGAAATTGCCGAGTCTTTAACAATATCCAGAACACCGCCTTAGAAGCCCCTGTTTGACCGTCTTACTAATTCCAGCAAGCCTGCGTTTTCTTCTGAATAATGAGGACTCGTGAACTAAAATAGTTCCTGCCAATAGTCCTCTCACGACATCTGATAGATGATCGCGTTTTGGACGCAGTCAAGGGAGTAGCTCTATATTGAACCTCGCACAACTGCCCACATAAGATAAACACACATTATTTGGTACAACACACGTCACGAACTGGAGCAGAAGCCGCTTGCCTTTCTGGGATGGCGAAAATGGTTGAAAAATTTGCGTAGGGTTTTCCCTACGCTTCTTCAATCCCTCGGAGACCTTCGCCGCTGGAACTGGAAATAGGAACAGGAAAACGCAAATGAAATTAGTCAGCCGCACCGGTATGTTGTGTACCCAGTTTGGTGCACTTTGTACAAGTGGCAGCAGTAGTAGGGATCCACGTGCCATTTTGTGTCACACATCACCAACACCACCACCATCTCCTTGTGTGCGAATTGTGTTTGTGCGCTTGGTCGTTACGCGGTTGACCACATCCGGCCACAGGGCTGGGTGGTCAGGTGTGGTGTGAGTTGTGATAATGAAATTCGATTAGGTTTTGTTAGGAAGATATTATTGTTGTGGTTGGGGATTTTTTTTGGAGTACTGAGGTTTTATGGCGAAAATGCGTTGATTGAAAATATAGTGTATTCCACGTACAGTGTTGATGAGACTTTAATTGAAGTAGATAAATTGTTTAAGTTAGAGTAAAACGTGTGTTGAACAGAAGAATCAAAATCTCTTGGAAGAAAAGCTTTAGGATATGATCGTTGTCGCGATTCGAACGCAATGTCTTCGCAGTCATTGAATTACCATGGCTAGTTACTGATTCCAGACACACTTAAAGCCTCTGTAATGCTTCTTGTGTGCCAAGTACAAGCCATAGTTAAAAACTAATATATTGTTACATACTGTCACACGTGTTCCTTCTGTAAATCACACTTATTGGCTTAAGGATGATGCTTACAGGCACACTTAGGATGTACTATTTAGGTTTCAAGAACGCTCGATATCTTATTCAACAAAATTTATTATTTCACAAAGTTAGCACAATCAACTATTTGGTATGAAGTACCTGTTTTCCACGACCTTGTTATCTCTTCTAGAACATCAATATCGTTTCTGATTGTTTTTCCCCCCGTACTAAACACACATAAAACTGGACGGTAAATGTGTAGGTGTAGGCGACCCTTCAAGTGCCACCACTTGAAGGTCATGTTTGGGAAAGACGCCACACACTACGCTGGTCAACATCTCCCATTTTTTCCAACAAAGCGCAAGGGGACGCGAAAAGGCTTCTTCGGCCTTCAATTGACTCATTATCATCCTTTTTGTTGGGGTGTCCGGGTTGAGCTCGGTTTTGGGCGATCCCCCCGTTCCAACGTCGTACGCATGCTAATGAAAGGCGCAAAAAATACATCCATAAAGGGGTACCCCTTTTCGTGAAGCCCGGGTGAGTTGGCCCACTTGTTAAGCCCATTAGTATCATTACTTCTGAGCTGCTCTTTTCTGCTTAAGAAAATAATTCTGAACTTCGCGAAAAAGAAGGTAAATTTATCGCTATTACCGTTTTTTTGCGTGTCAATCATGTTTCATCTTTTTTCCCTGTTGCGGAAAAGATTTTCCAACCATTTTTTTTTCTTTGTTTGTGGCGTGCCCTGTTTGGTCTGCTTCTGTTACCAATAAAGTACTCCGGATGTGGTAAAGAGAGGAGCTAAAGCATAAAGGAAAACCTCGGATGCTGATATAATATGCGTTTGGTGCGCAAGCTTCGCGATAAAACGGTTTGCCCCGGTAAAACGGAACATCATTTTCAAACTAACAGTAACAACAGACTTCGCACTTTGCACAGTGGATCTCGATTGGTGTACCCGTTGGTTTGCCAAAACCTTGGACGAACTACGAACAAAAAGAAGTGATATCGTTAATATGAATCAGGTGAGAAAGAGTACCGGGGATTGTTCGTCGGCGGGGCCCATCTTGTAGGTGGTAAGGATGAAACTACTGCCAAAAGATGGAAAAGCGTGGAAAAGCGTGTGGATACAACAGTAGCCGATGACGTTACGCACCATGTCCGACTCCACTGTGGGGCCCGCACAAAATAACAGGAAGTAACGTATAATAAATCATTTTTAACAATGTTGTTTTGGTTTTCGTTTTTGTTTTTCTTTTGCCTGGTTTGCCTGATGAATTTTGTGTCTGGTGTTTAGTCATTTTCGGTTATTGTTCGGATGCGTTACTGTAGCTCTGTAACTGTCTCCAACCGTTAGGATCACTTGCTTTTAATCTGTGTCGTGTTTTTGTTTATTGAATTCCCTTCATTTGTTTCTTTCTTACAAAGTGTTATGCAGATTCTATATAAAGTTTTAATATTTTTACATTTTTCTATAAAAATTAGTCTCTTTTGTATGCTGTTTGAAGCGTTACTCCCTTTGCATTTATTATTGCATTTCTTTTTGTATTTTTTTTACACCTGTTATCGAACACTGTCCTCATTGGGAATCGAACCGTATCGGAAAGTTTTTCTTTTCCTCTACTGTTTAGTTTATATTTTGCCTTTCCTTTTAACGCTTTCGGGAGATTAAAAAACTGCATCTTTAAAAAGAGATTGTAAGAGAACAAAATGGTGACTTTAATTAAAAACTTAACACATTTAAAACTGGTGTTAAAAAGGAGGAACCACATTGGTCGCGCGTCGTTGAAGAACGTTTTTCGTTCTTTGATTGTAAAGTAGGTCAAGGAGGCACAATTATGTCGTTACACTGCACTTTTGCAACGACAAACTTTCGTGTGACGCGATGCAATTTCTCATCGCCCGATGGTTGAGTTTTGAAAGTTGCTTCGTTCGTTCATTTGCGTACCTAGTTTTGTTGCTCTTGCTCCTGAAAGAACAGAGTCCTCTCCGTTCGAAAGAGCGCAAGAAAGTGTGGATGCAAGCTGTTGCAGTGTTAAAATGTTTGTCCTTTTTTTTGGTACTGTAACCACATGCCACAACGCGCGAGACTTGGCTGATAACACACATCCTGCAAATGTTTGCCTGAATAAATTATTCGCCATGCCAGGGTACACATTCGTACGTTGGTTGGCAGAATGGAGAGTATTTTAAAAATACTTCTCATTACCATTCTGTCACGAATCGCGACGTACTCCCTCTAAAATGCATATTTTCTTGAAGAGGAATTTTCTTAAACAGTTTTTTTTACCCCGAAGCATTTAAATGTAAATCTAATTATCCCATTTGCACGGTTTGCGTATTTTTTTTGTCTGGAGTAACCATTTTACGTGCAAATATTTTTAAACCATGCACTCATTCGGTTTGTTTAAAACTTTTCCCGACCATATGTGCGCTGTACTCCGTAACGTCAATATACGTTTGCCGTGGGTATACTTTGTTCTGGCACAAAATGATGCTGATAAAAAAAAAACACGAATGAATCACCCAAAACCAAACAATACAATCGCAAAACGAAGATGTTCCGTCCCGTCCCAAAAGATATGGCGGCAACTAAGGTAGGTGTTTATTTCCTGCCGGGTTGTGTGATTGTTTTGTTGCCTGCGATACGCTTGTGCATTAGCCGTTGAATTATGCCGACAAAGAACGATCTCTGATGGACAATGGGGGCAAAATTCGTCAGGATGAAAATAAGACGTACGCGCACAGATGGGAATGACTGATTGGCGAAAGTTTTGGGTTGGTTTTGTCACTTTTCTGTAAATATTTACCTTACATTTACTGACTCGGGTGTCTGATGTTGTAATCCTCGGTCTTACTCATTTCATCAAACCTTTTAATTCTCTAAATGGTTGGTTGTCAATGCAAAAGAATTCCAATTTAGGTCTAAGCGTTTAATTGCATTATAGACTAATGGCTGCCACAAGAGGATGTATCGCTTGCTGTCTCGACAGCCTGTTGCAACGACAGCACACAACGGGAGATCATATATTTTTCGTTGGCAAAAAAGAGATTTTAAAAGGAAATAAAAACATCGTGCGAGATAAAAGCATTATCGGCGGCCGGCGATGGTAACTATTGGATTGACGATCCAGATGTTGAGTTTGATCAAAGCCAGATGCGTAATTTTGTTTGTTTTTTTTCCTAGCAAGAAGCCAAATTTAAACTCAGCACATTAATTGTGATCTATTTCGTAAATCTATTCGCACAGTAGGACGCTTTACTTCAATTTGATTGTATAATGTTTTACTGCTAAAAAAATATAATGTTTTGAAGTAAATATCGTTAGATATTTCACTCGTGATTTATTATCTTGTTAGCTGACAGATTAATGAGGAGTAGCATTTATTTACATTCATAAGAAACAATTAGAAACCACGTCAATTGAGCTAACTTGAAAGGATTTGTATCATTTCGCGCTCAGAACCGTATTGCTGTAATTCGGATACAATTTATTCGGATACAATATTTATTATTACAGATTATTCGAAACTCCTCATTAAATAGGTTTTATTGTACATGGCAAAAATCACTTATAGCAGCAAATTTTTGGTTTACAAATTAAGTTTTATTTGTTCTCATTCAAACCACCTGACATCACCATCGTTTTGACCATGGAATTCCATATTGTCTGTCGGTCCAAAGTTTCGCTACCACATGTGGTACTACCACCGTTTTACGTGCGTTCCGGTTGGATATTAATTCGCAATCATCGTTTGTTCGTTCTATACGTAGCGTAGCAATTCCAACCATTCTAACTGCTAAATGGAAACGGTTTCCGTGTGTTGCTGCTAGCTGTCCAATCTAATGCCTTTTTGTTGGTTCGGTTTCGCACGCAAATGTGTGGACACACCACAAATCCTTACGCTACGGGTTGCAGTGTTCGCGTGACGATTTTAGTGTTGCTGCAACACATGTATCTCTTGCGTATGGGGCGACTTAATTAAGATGCTTTGTGTGTTTTATTTTTTTTGTGAGAATAAAAATCCTTTACATAAACGATAATTGCAGATTGTATGGGAATAGATCCAAAGAATTCATTCCAAAAATTGAAATGTTTACGATATACAGTAATGCAAACAATATTATAATTTTGTCGCACAACATTTATCCTCCATCAAGAAACAATTGTATTTTTATACCCAATTAACATTCGACATTTGTTGGTTTCGTTTTTCGTTGCGAAATCTTCTAATGGAACGTGAAATGTGTCTCTTCGTTTCCCCCCCCCATTGGAATGTTTGACGTCGCAATTTTCCATATCCAACCAGAAGCAGCCACCACCATCATCTCGATCATGCACAACCGGAGGATGCTAAATGAAAATGCATCGACCCTCACCCAGTGTCCCATCCGCCGCGTTAGATTGATTCTAAAATTAGACACATCTGAATACCGTTTCTTCTGCTTCCGCGGAACGATCCTACTTTTCCCAAGAGGCAAGTTGAGCACGAGTACGCTTGCGGCACTGTAAGGCGGGAATGTAAAAGTGGTGTAGTAAAGGAGCAAAATAATCGATATTCTGGCGACACTACTAAAAATAAGACGACGCATTCACGCAACGTTATTTTAGCACGCGTCTCCAAGATCTTCATTCTCAGGGGTTTCTTTTTTCGGTGGACAATGGTTTTCCGTGTCATCCAGTTTTAATTCCAGTCAATTAATTCATCCAGTTTTTGCTGTGCTGCTAGCTTCAATATTGAAATAACACGCTAATGAAACATCATTGAATGCATCGGGATTATCCTCCATCAAGAAACAATTGTATTTTTATACCCAATTAACATTCGACATTTGTTGGTTTCGTTTTTCGTTGCGAAATCTTCTAATGGAACGTGAAATGTGTCTCTTCGTTTCCCCCCCCCATTGGAATGTTTGACGTCGCAATTTTCCATATCCAACCAGAAGCAGCCACCACCATCATCTCGATCATGCACAACCGGAGGATGCTAAATGAAAATGCATCGACCCTCACCCAGTGTCCCATCCGCCGCGTTAGATTGATTCTAAAATTAGACACATCTGAATACCGTTTCTTCTGCTTCCGCGGAACGATCCTACTTTTCCCAAGAGGCAAGTTGAGCACGAGTACGCTTGCGGCACTGTAAGGCGGGAATGTAAAAGTGGTGTAGTAAAGGAGCAAAATAATCGATATTCTGGCGACACTACTAAAAATAAGACGACGCATTCACGCAACGTTATTTTAGCACGCGTCTCCAAGATCTTCATTCTCAGGGGTTTCTTTTTTCGGTGGACAATGGTTTTCCGTGGTTTTCCGAGGAAATATTAATTAATTCATCCAGTTTTTGCTGTGCTGCTAGCTTCAATATTGAAAAAACACGCTAATGAAACATCATTGAATGCATCGGGATAAACCAAGCACCAAGTTTGTGTGCTTCGATCACCAATCTCGGCTCGGCTAGACGTAAATCTTTAGCCCCAAAACATCGGTCAGCAGCATCGGTGGCACGTAACGTACTCGTTAAAAAGTCGTAAAAACAAATATCGCATCCACTCGCTCGTCACACACAGACCGGCGTTGCGTTTCGCTTTCGTACAAACATCTATTATCTCCAGCTCCGTCCGTCGGTAGTTAAATCGACGGATTTAACGGATCTCCCCGGTTAAAGGTCCCCACGGACCTAAACCTCCGAATGTCACTTCTCTGTCACTCGAGCCGGCATGCTTTTTTTTTGTTTTGTTTTGTTGAGCTGTTGTTGGTGCTATCCATCACCGCAAACCGGCAGTCATCAGGAGATGGTCTTTGTTGGTTCTTTTATCCGGGGATGTGTTTGCGTTTATGACATCGGGACGTAAATGAAATTCATTTAGGATGTAATGATTTTGGTAGAATTGAATTTGGCGGGCTCATTTCCTAATTGTTTCAAGAAATTTTATTGGAAAAATCCTAAGCACATCCAGCGATAGTCTACAGAACGCAACTATCTTGTAAAGTTACTTGGGAATTCCCTTTAGAAAGTGTGTATTAGAGACATAAATATATTCTCATCCATCGCTACGTCACGCAGGTAACGTCCGACGTCAAATCGAAAATAAATCTCAATAAATTTTCGGAACCGATTGGTTTTGAGCCGCACAGAGCGTACTTGAACCCTTGCCATTAAACGGAGCATACGCGCGAGTCTTGTTGGTGCTCCCGAAGGACACACCATCCCCATTGGCAGTGCGGGAAGTCTATTTCCATTTGCAAACCATCGATTTCCATCCGTCCTCTAAGCGAAGGGCCTGGCAAAAGGTCACCATCGGGAGGCCAACGCTAGCATATGGTGCGGTGGCGTCACTTTGGCGCTACATTTCGGATCGAGTGAGTCGGGTTTTGGTGTGCCCCGGTTAGCATGATGTTTTCCACGCCGGCGGCCTTGGTGTTGTGGCTGGCCTCCTCAGTTTCTCTCTACCGTACGCGCGCCATTGGTAATGAAATTTATTGAATCTTGTGTCCGTTGTTGCAACGGATGTTTGGGGAGTGAGGGCCACACCGCGGACAACATAAATTTGACAATAATCTGCTTTAAATGCTTGTTTGACGGGATAATGTGTGGTTGAAATTAGTGGCTGTTAATCGAACGAGATCTATATGCTCATCAAGGGTGTCCGAGGAAAAAGGGGATGGGAGGGTGGAGTGAGACAAGAAGGGGATAAGGATTTAAAGTAATTTAAAATAATTGTCTTGTTTGAATATACAATGCGAGTATTAAAATGAGTCTTTCCTCTAAAACAAGATTAAGAAGAGTTAAAATAATTTTGTTTAAAACAAAAAAAGAACATATAAACGCATCTTCAGAGTTGTTATAATATAATTAAATATCAAAGAATGACAAATCTAAGGGCGGAAAATACATAGAAATGCAAAGCACCTCAAAAACTAGCCAACAAGAGCTCAAACAATGGCAATTAAAACAATAAAGTAAGTAAACGCTTCAAAGTAAAACAAAGCAATTTCCATTACCGCTGTTATGTCGCCCGGTTTTTGTGTAAAGCATTCCAAAGAAGCCAGCCTAAGCTCGGTATGAAAAGAACGCCTTTCTTCAGATGATACCATTACATCATCCATTTTTCTTGTGCTGTTCGTCCTCTATCGTCCACCGAGATTCCATCTGGCGGGTTAGATGGGATGGCGTGATCTGTTTAGAGGTTTCCAATGCGACGATGATGCCATTGATTGCATAATGTGTTTATTGAGTTTGAAGGCGATGGTGTTGGCGCACATTAATGGGGTGTTATTCCGTTACCGGTCGTCGCCCATGACACGGGGCTCGTAAATCTGGGCAGGCGAAGGGAAGCTTACTTCAAACGTGGCAGATATGCTACTTGGTGTAGGCGCTTTCAATTACTCCTATCTGCAAAAGCAGTACAGAAGAAATTAAATTTTCCATTTTCCATTCCACGGGTTCTTTCGCTACGCAAAGCTCTGTACAGAATTTGAGTATAACTTGTGTACACTGAGTTCCAGTACAACTGGCCTTGTTGGATATTCTAAGGTTCGTCGAAGCAATCCGCTGCAACAAAGTCAATTTGATTGCTCATCATAACTTTTGGCTGGGAGGAAATTAGTTTCGGTGTAAGGAAAACACCGGTCAATAAAATTCTCGGTTCGCAACTGAGGGAACGCGCGGTGCATGAGAAGAGGATTGTGTTGTTGTCCAGCCGGGCGAATAACATCGATCTTATTGGTTGGGATGTGAATTTTCTCGCGGCAAGACAAGCAAGAAGCGGACACGAGATTTATGGCACGCGGAAAGAACACATCTCTTCGAGCGAAGATGGAGCGTGTGCGTTAGAGACAGACCGGGATGGGAAATGTGGAAGCTTTTGTACCATCGGTTGTCATTATGGTAACCTTGAAAAATCGATCGCACGTGCTGGTGCGCTGCAGTGGAACGCCTTCGGGAGGATAGCTCGTGCAGTATTGGAAACCATACTCTGTGTTACAGTGTTGCCGGAAAAAGGGGTTTTTGCAACGTTTTTACCCATGTTTTGCTTCAGGACTGCTGGAAGTTGTTTTTAAACTCTCAAGAATGTCTTATCGTTGATCATCTTATATTTTGATCGAATCCTTCAACGATTCAATTTTCACACAAGCAAAAAAGGCACACTAGTTAATTGTGTGCTTTTGTTTCCTTTCCTGTTTTTTACTCCATTGCTTTGCATAACATCATCACTAAAACTCACGCCACCTCACGAACCATAAAGCGCATGTCCGCCGTCGAGTTTGTGTGCGTTTTTTTATGTGTACATGTGTTTGGGGGGTATCGCTTTTTCCGCTTTTCCCCCCCGAGATAAGTGACATCGTGCTGATGGCCCTTTTATCTGCTCACCAAGCCTAGAGCACGAACTTCGCTCATCTCACTGTAAAAAGGACAATTTTCTCACACTCACTGTACTGCTGCCACTGCTGGCGCTGGTGACAGTTGTTGCTCACTTGTCATCCACTCATTTCTACACGGGAAAGAAACACTTATCCATGCAATAGTGTGTGTGTGTGTGTGTTTGTGGTTTTTCCTTCTTCCTATGTGTGTGTGTCAGCGGTGGAAAAACTGAAGAGAGAAAATCGCATACCAACTCTTTCTTGCGCTCTATTATCAAGTGCGGCCCGTTGAAAATCAGCTGTTGTTTGTTTTTGCAGAGACTTTGGTCGTCAATTACGAGGCCAACTTGTGGTGTAAGGTGGAGAGCGCGGTTCCTCGATTTACGATCCTGCGTGTTCCGTGTTGCAGTGATTAGTGCTCTGTCCCTTTCGGTCCGCTTACATTTGTATCTCACTTGTACGAAGGTTTTTTTTTATACGTTGTAACACTTTCATCCTATCTCCACGATCAAACCATTTGACGCAGTATTCTATTGTTTAGGGATTCTTTTGAGCTAAGAATTGTTTCATCCGGAAAATTGTCTTACATGAGAAAGAATTTAAGAAATTGATCTGACACTAAGAAGTAAATAATTCGTATTTGTTTTTATCTTTATTTGCCTCACATATTACACGGTACAATATCAATAACAATTTCCTTCTCTTCCATTTTCATTTCAGGTGAGTTATGCGGCTTTTCCTTCATCAAATTGAAATGGATTAAGGTTGGGTTCAACTTCGTTCGGTTCTAATTCCCAATCGCAAATATTCGACCCATTTTAACGCTTTTGCTTCCCTGCCACCCCGGGAAGGCAATATATTCCCTGTCAAATTAAACATTGCTTGTTCAAACAGAACAGGTTGTTGAGGCAGGAGGGCAAGATACCTCGCTAGTAGATAGATACACAAAAAACTCCGATAATGTTGCGTAAGTACAGTACTGTTGAGACTGCTTCGTTGAGGGGATTCGTTCATTTGCTTACACCACTGGCTGCTACGCTCCCAGGTTTTTGGTTCTCGATAAGACCGGGCGCTGCTACCTTTCAATCGGTCACTGAACCATCATCCATCCATCCAGTCTCTGGTGCGAACGTTTGGGACGCAAACAAAACTGAAAACCAAATATGGCCGGCTCGGTAATGGAAGTGAACACGGTAGCCGACGAATCCATCAGAAATTGCGTGCGCGAGACGTCGTTGTCCCGACTGCGACTACCATCAGGCGAAGAAGGTGTCCCGTAGTGGTGCCGTTACAGTGTCAATGTATCATCGGACGCTTTTGACGCAATGCCGCCGGTTGGTGTCCTCCAGGCGATGACCTAACCTCCACTCTGCACCCGCGGGACACCCGTAAATCACAACGTAGGCTGATTTGAGTATTTTTCGGGGGTGAGTTTGATTGGAAGATTTTAGGAAATCATGTCGCGCGTACACATACACACGCGAACACCCGAGAGAGTCGTCACCTACGTCCATCGCGACATTGGAAATCAATCTCCGTATCGTGCTGGGCGATCGTAAAGGTACAGCCAGTGTCGGATGGGTCCCCGTTACTCATAAACACGTGCCCACGTTCCGGTGGGAACATTGCACCCGAGCAAGAAATAGCCGGCAGGCACGGCAGGACTAGCAAAAGAGCATCGATATCTATGAACCCTGTGTATCAAGAACGTTATCGTAAAGAGCATGGAACAGTAACAAACAAGGGCATATTGATGGCTCAATGTCGATTTGGTTGACGTTCGCGTCATCAGCTGTGTCTGGTGACACATGTTCGTTATTTTTGGGCCGCATAGTCAAACATCATTGCATTAGCTTATTTGATTCTTCACAGACATAAATCTACATATTTTCAGATTACAAATCTGAGAATGTATCATCTTCATCATTCAACATCCTTTATTGTTACTCATTACATTTGATGTGCGCTCTGTGACTTAACAGCTTTTGTTGTTATGTTTATCAAAAAATCAAAGCATTCAAAACATTAAAGGTACACTCTCTTTATCTCATTCTGCACGAAGGAGCAGCAAATGTTAAACATCACCAGAAACTTTTCCGAAGCTGCTCTCCCCCTTGCTTTGGCTTCCACATTGCTCCACATCGACTAATCAGTCATGTCGTCGGTCAGGGAAGAGAAGGATACGAAAAGTTTCCCTTGTCAGGACTTACTTTCTAACTTTAGGCTAATTTCAAGTCGTTTCGCCTGCGCGTCCTTATTGCACCGTTGGCGTGTTTCTGTGTGTGAGTATGGCTAATGAAGAACTGAAGAAAGGACAAGACTTTGTTACCGTTCCTCATCCGTGTACAACCGTCCACAAACATCCACAAACATCCTGCTTTACTCATGAGCAGACATCGTCGACACCTTTAGAATTAAAAAATTGCCTCGGTTTTGTTGCGCGACGAGGAAGACCATGCAAGATGTAGCAGCAAAGTGGAAGAAGCACACAAATCGGAGGCCCAGGTCCCAGGCAGAAGATGAATGGTCCCGCATCTAATGCTGACGCCGGGTGGCAACCTTGCGCGGGTTCTACCGCTTGCTGCAGGGGCTTAGTTGCAAAGACGGGCCAGAATACCTCTTGACAGGTCGGTAATAATTTCGTGTCGTTCGAGATCAAAGTGTCGGTGCTGTCGGAGGAATAAACAGCAGACATAAGGTCTTCCAACAGTCAGACGCATTAGTTCGTCGTGCTTGCAGCAGAAGACACAACTTTACAGCGCCAGTTTTGCGTTAAAAAACAGTAACATAAGTTGCCATTCGGAGGTTTTGCATGGGAATATTGTCAAAGTTTTCCGTGCCGGAGCTGAAATTGTAATTGTAATTATTTTTGGGCAATGCAATATGTTCGCCCATGTCTTGAAGGCGAGATCTTAAGGTGGCAATTACTTTCAAAGTATACTACCCAAAATTAAGTATCTTTTAACGTCAGTCACTCTATCGTTTGTCAATTTAAGTGAATTATTTCAATTAAACTGCTGACCTTCTCCTTCTGACTTCGTTCGTTGGTGTTCATTCATGAAGCCCAAAATGAAAAGTTGAACCTGCGATACAGCAATTCCATTAGTCACACGTCGTCACGGAGGCAATATACGATTGATGGCGGAAGGCGAAGAAATCCGAAGATCCTGTGAAATTGAATGCCGAATTCCCGGGTTGTGGGTCTCGGGGGAGGAAATCGTTCAGAGCACTCCGACTCCGAAGAGTCGGACTGGAAACCTCCTGATCCAGGTGCGCTGCCGACTGATTTTGTTGAAGCCTTAGAAGCGGTGAAGGAAATGCGCACCAAAGGGACGTACCAAAGAAAAAAGGACGTCCTTTTTCGGCTAGCGTGTTCTGGGAAAGTGTGGTGTGTGTGTTGGACCGGCGCGCCACCTACAGCGTGGTTAATTTAATTGTACACTTATCGAAGGACGGACGATTTTCGGCCGGTCCTTTACAACTACGCGTCTCGGGTGGATCATGTTTCTGTTTTCTCTTTTTTCTTCAGCCAAACAGGTCTTTTGGTTAGGATAGGTTAGGGCGTTGAAGATGAAATGTAATCGTACTACTCTCTCGTGCGGCTATCGAATTGATTTAGGACGTTGCTTTCAATTAATTGAAATGCTTTTAATCACAATCAAGGCTTTAAGAAGCATATTGGACCCTTTTGGAGCTGTTAATAGATTGTCAAATAAAATGAAACAGTAGGAACTTAGTAAAAATAGTCGGCTACCCCAATGTTGACTGTAAATTTTGTTTGCACAATCTAATGATGGAATGATGTTCAAGTGATGATGTCCATCGAAAAGGGATAAGGGATTCGTCAGTCGAAAATCCCCCAATTCAATTGGATAAACTGGTGCCATCTTAAGGTAGGGTGGCATACGAGTCCCAGCTTTCCATTTCATGAATTCTTTCAAAGTTCGTTTTGTGATACCTTAAGCTACTTTTGGAGTATTGCTGGCGACAGCAGTATCGGCACTTTATCGTTACGCGATTGATTAAAAAGGTTACACTTCAACAGCATTATCCCAACTCATTATCCGAAGGTCCGGAATGGCCCGATTAAACGATAGGAAACCTGGATTCCATCTTCTACTGTTCTCAATTCTCAAGCAGTAACCTTACCAACATCGGTTTCCGTTGAGATGAGAAACAAAGCGTATGTAACGAAATGTGGAAATAGCCAAGAATAAAATGAAGGACACCTATTGAGAAGGTATAAAGTGTATTTTGCTGACCTTTTGGAAGATTTGGAACAGAATGTAAAGTGTGCTTAGCAGGATGACATTCTAGAAAAAATAAAAAAAGGATATTTTCATTGAATTCTTTCGACAAGGATTCTTTTTTTAAGTTGCAATAGTTTTTGGTGGTATTTTGACATTCCTGGAAACATAATTGTGTTGGATCATTGAGAATGGAAAATTGAACATATTTTTAAAATGCACAGAAGTTGACTGAACAGAAGGATGGTCAGTTCTCACTACGGGGGAACAGTCTGGATGGGATTCGATACCCGTTCTTACCGTGTTAAGATCGGTGACGCTATTGCCTTTGCAACCGTAAAAGTGAGCGGAAAATTTGTGTCCACTTTGATTTGGTTATTTTTAAACCTTTCTGTCCGGTTGCTTAAACGAAACACAAAAAATACAACAACAACAAAACAAAATGGAAATATAAATATATAAACGAGCAAGCGAGTGCATCGTGTACACATTTCCATCCGGCTTTGTTTGTTGGTGTTTCATTTGTTTTTTTCTCACTTCTCCGATACGCTGGGTTAATTTTAACTTTTGCTTTTTAGTTTAGGTCTTTTTTGTCAGCCATTATTTTTTGTATTGGTTTTTATTTTTATACTTTATAGCGCGCATACGGCCTTACCAGAAATGAAGCTTTTAGATGTTTTCTTTTCTGTTGGATGAATTTTTGTTTATTTTCTCTCGTTCCACTAACCATTCCCAACGCTGTGCAAACGGGAGGCAAGTCGAGAAACAATTTGTCCATAAATTCTGCCGTGTAACGACGATTGACTTGTTTACCGGCACGATACTCTGGTTTGATAAACTTTTTATTTTTTTGTAGGCATATGCGAAAGTGGGCTATTTCCTTTTTCGTGTTTTTAATTCTATAGCTATGTTGAACAAATGGAAGAGAGTACAACAACTAACTCAAATGAAGAAATTGTGAGTCCTGCATGCAGCTTTCGGTTGCCCCTGCCGGTATGAATAAACATTACAGTACACACAAACTCATGTGATCGTGCAATCGTTGTCCATTCCTCCGGAGTCAACATGGCACCGTTAGTGCTATCGTTTAACATCCCCGGAACGGTTGGATCCGAATTGCGAATGTGTGCAATTAGCGCGTACGTCGTCTCGCTTTTTCGGGATGGAGTTGTGGGTCCAACACATCGCGGGTGGTTGATGTTTATCGATATATCGTAAACATCGTCATAGGCTGTGGTCGGGTGACACAATCATCATCTAACTGCCTGATCCAGTTTGATAGATTTGTGTAATACATTTTCACCTATGAAGCAGCGTGACGGTTAAATTGACAACACGAAGACATGAAGTGAAAGTATTTGGTGGTGTATTTCTGTTGTAAAATTCTTCAAGAAGATATTTAACCCAATTGAACACAGTTATGTGTAATAAATTGACTGCAACAGACAAATTCTGGACGGATTGCAATGGTTTTTCCCTTAGTGCATATGGTGAGAGAATTCGATTTCCCAGAGAAGTAGATTTGTGGAGTGAGGTGGTGAGAACGAGTGAGCTGTGCACAATTCGCCTCCTTCTCACTATAGTGACCGGCGATACGTGTCTCGCTTTTACACATCTCAATTTGTTTATAGCTCATTAGCTAGCTAGTTTATGTTTTAATAATAGTAAAAATGGTATTTTTGCTGACATACTCAAGAAGTATAGTTGCATATTTTCCTCATCGTTTCTAAGTTAGATCTTGTCTTGACCTACACCAGCACAAGAGGTCAGGAAATCACACCGAAACCATCAGCCAAAGCCAACTCACCAAGGTGAGAAAAAAGTGCGTGAGCAACGAGTTTCATGTGTAAGCATGAGAAAGAGAGAGAGAGAGAAAGAGACTGTGCCGTGCATTTTGGAAGCTGGCCGGTGAGATGTAACGTCAAACTTGCTCAGTTCATTACGAGCCGTTGGGAGGATTGGTCGCGAGCCGCGTGCGTGAATGTGGTTTGACCGTGTGGCATTCGTGGTAGTGCATTTTAAAGCCTGGTTTTTGTGTGTGTGTGCGCGCATTTTTTTTTTTGGTCTGATTGAACCAGACTTAACCGATCGCGACCGATAGCGGCAATAATTTGCAATGAGCAGCACTTAAATGTACGTTTGCAGCAACAAAAAAGGTGTTAAATTCAATCGCACGTAGGTGTTTGTGTGGGAAGAGGGAATCCGCCGGGCTGTGGCGGAGGTATGTGGAAAAGAAGAAAAAAAGTGTATAAAAGAAAATTATTTAAGAGCAGTGCACAAAATGTATTAAAATTGGTGCCCTAAAAAGTGGGTTACATTAGGGAAGGAAGTGAAGAAAAACATAATGAAAAATGTGTACAAAATAAAGGCGATCGTGTGCCACAATCGATCGTGATGATGGTGTGTGATCGTTTAGTACTGTTGTCATAGTGAATTGTGCATAGTGAAGCTCTATCGGAAACGTCAGTTTTAAGCATGTTGGCGTACTTGTGTTGTATTGTGGGCACTAAAGTTATGCAGATAATTATCAAAAAACGAAAATAAAACAAGTACATTCGACAAGTATGTCGCTACGATCGCACTTTTTTAAAGCCTGAATTGAATGTGCGTTTCCCAAAAGTACCATTAAAATCCATCCATCAAACGGTTTACCCTAACGCACGCACACACACCTGTCGCATTACTCGCTTTTTGATCGCATCTCTCATCTGGTTCCCTCCTGTTCGGTATTCGTTTTTAGAACCTTTTAGTGAACCAACAGCTCACGCACACGTTCACGTGCAGGAGAAAGATCGCCTGTATCTTTCCAACCATTTCTGCAGCATCCGGTGTGTATGCGCGCGCGTGTGTGTGTGTTGGTGGTAAGGTCGAAGAAAATAAAAAAAAAACAGCTGGAGAAAATACGTTTCATGCTGAGGAAGGAAAGTTCGATGATCGGACAAATCATTACTTGTTCACTCAACCACGGTCAAACGAAAAAGAAAGCAAAGCAGAAGCGAAGCAGTGAGCGATGAGAAGCGTTGTTCTACCACAAACAACCACTTGTTTCTTCTCATCTGGCCGTCTCTCCCATCATCCAGCGTAGATGGGATGGGAAGCAAAACGAAACCCACCCGGAAGATCAATTCGTAAAGTGAGGTGAAATGATGTGAAAATTAACGTACTTGTTAAGGTTTTTCTTGTTCTGTTCCTATTGTGGCTCTGTGTGTGTGAAGGTGCCACGATGTTCGAATGCGCTTAACGAACTGTTTCAAAATTGTCCTTTCCAAAACAGTGTTTTTAGTTGTAATTGTAATGAACCAGGCGTGCGATAGAGGACGGGTACAAAGGTTTTTTTTTCGTATATTCCGTTGCGTATCCTTTCACAAAAAAATACACACAGCGAGACACCGTACCAGCGCAACGGTAAAGCTGTCGGTGTGGTGAACGACCGATTTAGCAGCAGTTTGAAACAATAATAATCAAAATCATGCGAGAATAATTCATGCAATGAGAGCCTCGCCCTCGGTGCCGCGCGAGCACGCTTAACAAACGCACAACCCGAGCGCGAACGGGAAAAATCAAACGCCGCACATCGGCATGAAACCAGGAACGGAAAAAAGGCAACGGCCTCAACCACCAAAAAAAAAAACCAACTAGCCGTTGTGCTGTGTGGGTTTATGTTTTTATTTCCTTCGCCATCGCAAAGCTTGCCGTTTTGGTGAGCCGTTTTCGGGAGCACATAAAAGTACAGCGCACACCATTTAGAAGGTGCACGAGAAAAAGGAAAGAAGGAGCAAACAGCAACAAAATCCGGGTGATCGGACGCAAACGAGCTGGAACCATCGATCGTGGAATAATATTTCCTTCATTTGCTGTAGAGTCGGGACGGACGGGGCAACAGTTTTGGAGCGGAGGAAGTAGAAAAGTGTGGAATAAAATGTAGCTACCTCCTCACCCTCATCATTAGTGTTTGGAACAGGCAGGGCAGAGGAGGAGAAGAATAGAGAGAAAGAGAGAGGATCCTTTGTACATCGTTTTTGTGCAGAGAATAATGGATTAGAATTATTATTTGACAAGTTGAATGATTTTTGCTAAATGTATCGACTCAAAATCCTAAAAAATCCTGCTTGCGTTGGAACGGTCCAAGATGGGATTTTGATACCAAGAGGCCGAACCAAGAGGTCCCGTGTGATTAAAGCTCTAGCCTACAAAAGAAGGGTCACGGTGTTAAACTCTGAACGCCATAAATAATGTAATAAATCCCTTTTCATCAACGCCCCTTACATTCGAAAAATCTCACTAGTTCATAATTTCTCCCGCATCCAAAACAAGCGACTTCCATGAGGCTCGGGGTGGTTCGGTTCATAGGTGATAAATTAATTTTAAAATTACCCCACTCATCACCGAACAGACACAACGAGGGGCTATAAAACTGCCGACTTTTTAACCACAAAAACGGGTCAAATGTCGGCAGAAATTGATTGAAATTTCAAGTCGTATTTTAAAGATCCGCTGGCTATTCTTTTCTTGTGTTAGATAAGAGAAGATAAAACCTTTCCAAGGACAGCAACTAGGAGTAGGATTTACTGTTCATTTAGTAATTGACTTGTTTATGGTCAGACCACCGAAGTTTTCCGGAGGATCTTTTCATATGTGAGATCTCATGACACTTCATCTCTAACCAATGATCAGCATACGTCAGATAATCAGGGATTAATATGGAGAACTTGGAGTCTCAGCTCGTCCTCGTTAACTTCAGGTTAAAATGAAAACATTTTAGGCACAACGCTCTATTCTATCATCTACTCCAAGGTTTACCACATGAAGATATGATCAATTTTTTTTGGGAAATGATTCCTTTACCGTGCATAACGATCCACAAAGGATACACAAATGCTTCACATCTTCTCTACTGGCCTATATATTAAATTGTTTTGCAGAAATCATTTGCAAAACGTTCAACGGAAAACGAGAAACACTTTGCATCATTTTCAAGGCTCATTCGCTGCCGAACAAAAACATACAAAAAAACACAAGATGCAAATTTTTCAAATCGCAGAGACATCAATATTCATGCGAATCTTTTTGCTATAGGTTAAATCTTCGACTCCACCATACGTAAGAGTGATCTCCAAAAACCATAACCGTACGCAGCATCTCCTACTTCCGGAGGGAATATGAGATAATAGCTGGAAATTACATAAAATGAAGTATAGGCGAGTTTTAGTGTGGAACATCATCGAAAGGAAGCAGATCCATACCGTTTATGCATGCCAAACGACACATCAAAAGCAACGATAAATGATAATGAGGAAATCGTATCGGAGCTGTATGGAAATGCGCAAAACATCGCGAATAGGCCTTTTTTGCGTAGGTTTTTTGCTCAGGTTCAGGGTTTCAACGCACGGATATATGTCTGTGCATATTAAAATGCATTTTGTATAACTGTTTATTATTTAAGCAGATGATGGAAAGGCTATCGAATCGAACAATTTTACCAAAATAGGAATGAACGATGGTTATAAATGAATTGACACCTCTTAGCGTTACAGTCCTTGTAACTCAACAATGAATTTTGTTGGTCAATTAAGTAATTTCTTACTAAAACATTCATTTATATTCATATTTTGGATGTTGGAACCGTAACTGGAATGGCAAAATCAATTCTATATTGTTCCAATAAACCCAAAATATATGCACAAGCTATTCAGCATCGACGGATCCCGTCCCGTGTCCATCACAAACCATCGGTGTTGCATAATAGATATCTGATCTGGAGACGGAGGTTACGGGAAAATGTTTTATTAAATATGGACGATAGCGCGGGAAAAAAACGGGTTCGAGCAAACGTCACAAAAACTGGGTCATCTTGGTTCAGACCCGACAAAGCAGAAGTTTCGAACTTAGCGAAAACGAACCACCGGCGTCACCGGGGTAATGGACGTTTTTGGATCCCTTTTTAGATAACTGACGGGGTGTGGTTTTGTGGTGCGCGGGAAATTAGAAACAGCAGGAGACATTTAGAAAGGGTTGGCTGCTGCTGTCAATTTATTCAATTTGCTTGATAAAATATCTACGAGAAAATTGTCATCCCCACAGGTCGATGTGTACCGGTGTATGAGTCTCCGGGCAAGTTTCGCGCACCAGTTTTTATCGTCTTTCGAGAAAAAAGTCGTCCAATTGGGGGAAAAAAATGTATCACGATACAGATATTTGCAGCTCTGTAAATGGAACTCTTTCGGTTGGTGTGTATCGTACGGGAAGTTACATCACATGAGTATAGCGGTTCTGTTAGATGCACCAGCCCCTCCTGGGCGAGTTAGATAGTTTGTGCAACTTCCGAAAAAGGACTCTTTCTCCTGGGAGTGGAGCTGACTGTTCACAGCAGAACTACTACTGATGCAAGGGAGTGGAGTGAAAATATTATGTGCTTCATGCAAGTTTAATTAGCCACTTCCACACGTGTGTGTTGCTTCTCTGCTTTGTCCCCATTACCACACACGAGCTCCATCGGCGAAGCAGATAAAAACGAGAACAACCCCCCATTTCCTTTTTGGTACAAATGATTAAATTCAAAAACTAATCCAATCTTCCAAAGCCCGGTGTTGGAAACTGTCAAACATTATTTATTTACACGCTGTTTCTTGGCTGGCCCAGAATATCTGATCTGATTTGATTCGGGCCACATGGTTCATTTGCACAACCAATTCCCTTGCCCTGTTCGCTGCTCAATGTTCTGCTGCTGGCAGGGTCGAAGGAAATGGACCTTGAAGAGCTAATCAAATTAAGCATTATTGACCTCACACTTTCCGCAATCCATCGTTTTGGAGTTAAGCGCTCTCAAATCAACTTCGGATTATGAAGGTCGATTTGTAGCAACGCGGGAGAAAGGTTGTTTGGCGTTTGCAGTTAGCGTGTCCCTAACTAATACCCTGTGTCCCTGATGTGTCGTTTTCTGGTTGACACGCTTCACACTCTTCGGGTCTCCTCCGTGTTTTGCCTGTGCGGTCAAACCCAACGCTCTGGAGGTCATCAATAAATCATGCTTATCCTCGTTAAGTTGCGATAATGGTTAACCGTCTGGAGGGATGAACGACACGAAAACTCTGTTACAATTTTTGGGGTCGGTTCGTTGCCGTATTTTAATGCCCTTCCTAGAACATCTTCGTTACAGTTGTGGAGCAAAACTTTAATTTATTCAATGAAAATGCGATCCAGCAAGTTTACACGCTTCTGATCGAATGTCTAATCACGACTTCTTTCGAAAATTTTCCTCCACGATCCCTCACAAGAAAACTTAGCCTCTAGCCTCGTCACCTAGCACGACCGAGGAAAATACAGGTCACCAACGATAGAGAGAGGACGCTTTCTCTCCTGTCGCCGCATCTCTCGGGTTGGTCGGGTTTTCAGTCATAATTTGTGGTGGGCAAATCATTTTCCATTTTCCCATTCAACACAGGCGCACGGAGCGACGACCGTTTCCCGGGGTGACCATCGATCCGACCTGTCCCCGGGGCTGGAGGCATTTTCCCCCGCCCAGTCTCTGTACCATTTTTTGTTGTTGTGTTGTTCCTTTTTTCTCGCAAAGCCAGCTCATCTTTCTTCATCGCGTGTAATGCCATTTTGGATCACGCGCTAATCGCGTCTGGGAATTAGAACATGAGAATTGGATCTACCGAGGGCGCGCGCGATACACGTTGCTCAGGGTGTCGTTTTTGTTTTGCCCAGTTTTTTTCCTGGCTTGTGTAGGCTGTGTAGGTTAGGAGTTTTCTTTCGGTGTGGGAAAGATACTGATGAACTGCTCGATCGACTGGTCGACTGTTTTCTTTTTGTCCGTTGACAGCAATTAATCATAAGAGATTAAGATGCTCTGAAAGGCGCGCTGACAGGTCCAATAAATGGTTTTAAAGTACGAGCAAAAAAGCAACTGCAAAGCCGTGAACCAGCAATGTGGATTAGTGGCAAGATATGACGTTACTTCAAAACAAACAAGTGAGAATTGATTGTGCTTCATCGACTGTTTCAACTATTTGCTAATTGCACACCACCGCGAGAGTCAGAAAGATATGGCTAACATTCTATTGTTAGTGATCCATAGCAATGTTGAAAAGCTGTAGGTGCAGGAGAACTGGCTGGGGATGGTTAAAATGATGGTGCAACCTAGTTGAATCGTTTGCGATTATATCACCCGATTACGGTGATACTCCCTTACAGCAGATATAGCTCATTGTGTGGAATGATCTATTTTGCCATTGCGATCAGAATGTCCACTGTTGCGGGAAGAAATGAAGGGTTTGGTAAATGGATGGAACCTCCTTTTGGAAGGTTGCCGGTTTATGTAAGTCCTTCGCAGTCGACCTCATTGAATGATTGAATATGCTTCATACAAAAGGGTACTTCGAACATACGCAAAGCAATCGCCTTAAAGTGTTCCGAGAGTTAGCTGTGTTGGTCTCTGATAGATATAATTAGGCGCCAATTTCCACACTCTCCAAAAAACCGTAACCTCTAGCTGCAAACTACACTTTGTAATAATTTACAACTCTCCACCATTGGAACTGCTGTTGCCGCTGCTTGGGTTGATTGCTAATCATTTGTCTGTTGATCTTGTGAGGCTCACTTAAACCTATCCGCCACGGCAAAACTTAAGCAGTAAGCTGCAATATGGCCGGTTACAACACACCACTCCTGTGCGCGGCCATGCCTTCAATGTCACTAATTTACAGCCCAGCACTAAGTATGTAAGCAAACATCTTCAACGAATGCTGCGCAGCCCCTACTTTTGGGGTCTTTCTTCCGCTTGAAGTTTGTTGTCGGGCGGGCTCGTCAAAACACACTAACTCGGCAAGAAATTGTGGAAGTGTTGTACACTGGGCCCGATGGTGGGGACCCCTACTCTCGGAAAACAATTACGGCGGGCAGTTTTCGCGGTCGTCCCAAATGATGTCCATCAGCGCGGTTTTGTTCGGTGAAGTGGAAGGCGGTCATTGGTTTTCCGTTTCCAGTGTACCCCTCCGTGAGCGGATGGTTGGCAGGAGTTTAACCCAGTTAGGTTTAGCCTTTCAAAATGCCAAACCACCACTAATCCTCCATCATCATACGATCGCCGTGATGTTGATTTGGATTGGATTTTGTTGTTTTACCGTTCGCCACAATTGGACATCTGAGTGGTCCTCCGAGACTACTGGATGTTGAGATTCTTGCCTGAATGACTCGTCGATCGGTCGACCGGTAGTAGCTACAATTGTGCGTTTGGCTGCTCGAATTAAGCGCGGTACTTTAGGAACGGTCCCGAAGTAGTTCCAAGGCTTTTTCCTGACTGCAATGCACTTTTGTGGCTATGATCGAATTAAACTGGTACGAATCGCTGAAACGGCAAAGCTCATGGAAACGTCAACGATTGGCGTCGATGTAACTGTGTATCCAATTATACTTTCAATCTTCAAGCAGAGAAATCATAGAGATCCATCGTCTGAGCAAACTTTGTGACGTTGGGAAACCATGAATCTGGGGGATCATTATAGTTTTCTAAGCTTTGCCATGATCGTGATCCTCTGGTAGAAAATCACGACCTACATCATGAGCTTTGTGAGTCGAAAATCTGTGTTTCTTTAATCTAAATCTATGGTTAATAGGAGCTCCAAAGATTTTGTTTTAGCGTTTGCAAGTCTCGCTCTCTCTCTCTCCTTGTGCCCTCCTTCAACAACTTACACGGGACTTCCCCTTGTTTGGATCGTACGAATCGGTTTATCTTCCCGATCAGTTCTCAGTCTGGCTGGTCTCTGACTGGAGTTGAAACTCGTAGCTAGAAGGCACTCGGAAAACCGGTTTTCGCCAAAAAGCTACCACTACAGCATTATCGCCAGAGGCCTGATCGTGGCGCCTGTTCCTAAAAATAAAAACTCCACCGCCAAATTGATCCCTGCTGTATAGCTGACGGTGCTGTTGTGTTCTGTGCATTCTGTGTATTCTCGCTTATAGCATCCCCAGAATTCGGATTCGATTTTTGCAACAGCACCGTGCTTACAAGAAGGTGGGCATAAATTACACTAAATCATCGCAAATAATCTTCCCGCCGGCGTAGCACAAGTCACCATACTGACAGCCACAAACATTGGCAGAATGAAGCACCGCGGCCATTAGGGCAGTGATAGAATGAAGTGCAACCGTACAAAACAATTACGACGTTCTCTGGTACATTTTGGCGTTCCCATCTCAAGCAAGCTGCTGATTCATAATGGGACTGCTCCTGCCACAACAATACCTCCTTTGAGGTACCTTTTTCTGTCTTGAAGATTACCGTGGTCTGAATTTTGGCAGGGACAGCTCAAACGTGCGGGCTGTAACTTCAAACACATCAATCATTTGAGATGAATTGATTCTCGGTAAACACGAGACGACGATGAAACGTGTTCGAGTATGCGTGAAGGATGGAAAGAAGCCGGATGTGCTGCGTCTGTAAGAGAAACGGTCAAACGAAAGACAAAATGGTTTCATTTTCATCGGAATGTGTGCCGGGATGAAAAGAACAACCTGAAACGTCTAGTTTGTATTGCTATTTTGTTCTCAGGCGATCCTCGCGGTAACTCGGCATGCTTTCATCGGGTGGGCTTTAAGAGATGCTGTCAAATGAGTGAGTTCTTTCGGTTATTTAAAAGCACTGTGGTATGATGGTGTTATGAGCTCTTCTGTATATCCCAAATCTCAATCTCTTGTACATCCTTAGGGTTAGACCTATTATTTGGATGTCAGGTCTCGAGTGGTTAGTGCTAATCAAGGCTCAAAGTTGTCAATTTGAAAATTTATCATATACACTCTGGTAGCCTTACACAACCCTTCACAACATCGACAAAACCGTGGATCACGTTAGCTAATAATTCGCAATCCTTGAGGCTAGTGTCCATGTTGGTTTGAGAAGCTTTTAATTACTGCATCACGTGTCACACGTTGTGGCATCACTAGCCATACAAACAACCAAACAAAAAATAAATAAAAAGCTAATAACCTGGACACGGTGCAGAAAAAAATCGCCATGATGCACCATTAAAAGCAGAAGGTTCCTCCGCTTCATATGGGTAATTACGGATATACTCGCAAGGGTGTGTGCGAGTTGTTTTTCTATCGACCATTTTTCTTCACAGCGAAGGATTTATGAGCGTGAGAGAGCTGCTTGAAATTACGTGTCGACGCAAAATTAGACTTCGGGCGGCGCGGCAGTTTCTAGTTTCGTTTGGTTCACGACCTTTTTTTTTTCGGGGTGGGGAACCCACAAACACGAAAAGAGGCTTGGCTTTTGTGTATGACACGTTAACCTTGACGCTGTAACCACACAATTCTGCGACATTGTGTCTGTTGCTGTGTGTCCCTCGGCAATTTAATTACATTTCTTTGTACACGTGATTCATTACCGCCAATTTGGTAAGGGAAAGTGAAATTCATAATTGAATATTTGCGGATAATGAAATCAACCACCATCATCATCATGCTGAAACTTACATGATCCGTGTTGCGTTATGATCCGTGGGAGTGTCAGCAGTAGAGCATGCATGACTCATTGAGATGTATCCCTGAGCCTTGTTTATCTGACCTCTATGATCAGTGGTTTGGAGGTTGGAACCTTTCTTGTTGTACCCACATAATCAACTTCATAGCTAATAGTCCACCGGCAACATACGATCACGTTTGGCATCTACAAGATCTGCTCTAGATTAGCTGCGGCCATAGGTTTAGTCATAGGTGAAAGGGAAACAAAAAGTGGAGCCTACTGAGGCGTGCTGCGTCGCAGAAGCCACGACGAACAACGACGCAGTACTCTGTATCTCGCAATCGCTGACCCCCGAACCTATGTGTTTATGGTTGAAGCGAAGATGCCGAAGATCGTGACGAGAAGTGTCTGATCACAGCAGCAGCAGCAGCAGCAGCATCCTAACAATATCCGAGCAGTGTCTGGAAAGAATCGTGCCCACAATGCTCCGTATGCTGTCTCGAGCATACAATGTGGAGTTCCTCCTGCTGTGTGTTGGGTTTCCATTGTCTGTCGGAGTGTTTTCTTCTGCCCAAAAGGGCAATTAATCAGACACTGTTGCCTCCAACGTCGTTCTGGACGTTTTGATGTACAGCAGCGTGGTTTGTTGGTGTGCTGCACGATTGTTTTAGAGGGCTCTTCCCTATACCCGCCGATTGGCTCACGCTAAACACAATGTCCAGCGGTGTGCCTTTGGCGTAGAGATAGTGTCTGCACGACCGTGAGGTTTCGTTGCTTCACTTCCTTGACAGCGATCATTCACTGTTGGCGGTTTGTGAGCTACCATCCCCATTGGTACAACCAGTCCCATTATGCCATCCAATCTGCTGACAAACAACTGGCCCAACTCGCCAGGTTCCTTCGCTCTATTCGGAGTGTCCAATCGCAAGCGCCTAGTATAGGTGGCTCCATAATCACCTACTCTCACTTTTACTTCTTGTTTTACGGATCGTAAGTAACACAGAGTATTGCTTTTTTGTTGTCGTTTGTGACTGTAGTAGTAGCGGGTGTGATCTTATGTGTGCTGTGTGGAGTGGGCGGAGAGGCATGTAACTCTTTGTCCGGTTCGTAAACGACTTCCTCGTTGTGGCGTCGGGCACTTCCCTTTTTTGGTCGCATTGCGGTGGCGCGCAATGAACATTTATAATTGTGCTTCATACCGATCGGTATAGACATCATCATTCATTATCAAGAAATCTGAGCTCTCCTGACGTCACGGAGCTCGGTATATCCGTGTTTTGTTTGCGTTCCACCTCCAAGAATTAAACCAGCAAGGTCAACTTCAAAGATCTTACCGGAATCAACAATTCGACGAATTCTGTATTACATGTTTTTGATGGCTTTTTAGACGTCTCTTCTTCTCGCTTCTCGCGCGGAAAATGTATTCGAATTTCTGCGAATTTTCCACGGCCCAATAATCCACGGAGAACCCTTTCCCATCAGGGTTTCCCATGAAATCGGGCTGAATGCTGCGATCCCGTTCGGTGTAAAGCAAATAATCGAGCCCATCTGGGACTCCAGCTCACACAGCTGGTCCAATTTTCCAAGGTGTGTGTGTGTGTACTGTTGTAACCTGGGTCAGGTTTGATTCACGCGCATTTCTATAAAGTGATTTGTTCCACCGCTGCTGGCAGTGATCCATGGATGTTGATGGAACCGGTGTGCTCTGGAGCAAATAGGATTACACGCTCGCAGTGGGTCTCTTAGAGCTGGACATCAATGTTGTTTGCATTTAGAGGTTTGCAAACACTCAGAACAAATCACTCATGTTGTTTTTCGGTTGTTGTTTGCAATAAGGGGAAAAGGGATGGATTTATCCGTAAATGGGTGCTTCATATAAAGATCAACCGGGATGAAAGCTTCTGCCGAAGAGCTTTTTTGTTTACATCAGTTTAACCAATTTTACTACATCCACGTTTGAAGGTCTTCTAATGACGCGGTGCAAACGTTTGGTACGGCCGCTGTTTTCTCTTCCGCAATTTTTCGGAACGCTTACAATGTGTTGGCAAACCGTCAACATTGTGTTTCATGGGTTAGTCGCTGTAACAGTTTTGTTGTAGCTGTAATGGTAAATCAGTGGAACAAACGTACCATCCCTAAAGCGCTGCGTCGGTACCGAGGATGACCTCGAAACACCTCTGTTGTACGCCGCGATCCTCGCAACTGTCAGAGTTTGTTGCCAATATTGACCTAGAAAATAAAAATTACTACATTTTTTTGTGTACATCCAGAAACAGCAAACAGCCGGAATATCGACACTTTTGAGTGTCATTTGTAAATCAGGTGAATTCGTTACGCTTCTTCCGAAGCCAACGTGCTGGAGCGTAACCAAAATATTTTCTCAATAATTGAACCCCCCTGTTTGCACGCGTGTGGAACCATTGCGCTTGAGCGTAGGAAATTGTGGGCGAAGTTTTCCCCAAAAATCGCGCCATTCAACGCTATTGCGCTGTGATTTGTTGGGCAAAGGGTTTTCCAACAGCAACACACAAACGATCGCTTGGCGTTGTTATGTTTTCCTTCTTCCTATTTATCCATTTTGGGGTCGTTTCGCGTTCCGTAACCGATCCCTCGAGCTGGTGGTTGCACGGTTTATTTTATATTTTGCATTGGGAGCGGGTTCGGTTTGGTAAACACTTCCTTTCCAAATAATATTGTTGCGCTTTTTTTGTGTGCTATGATTAAAAAGGGTTAAGTAAATAGATTTGTTAAAGTGGACAACCTGTCATTTTTGCTGTCCGTTTCGTGTCGGTGGTAAGTGTTTGACCAGCAGCGAAAAGCAAAGGTGTGTCTGATGTCTTATTTGGATAATTTTTTAAATCAAAAAAATAGTTAGACAGCCCAAGAAGCTTTATTTTAATTGGAATTAATTGTATTTTGTAAGAAGCATACATAAGTCTTGTAAGTTATCTCAATTCACTTAGTTTCAATTCAGCATTGTCTCTTCAAAGAAACAAGATCCTAGTCGGCAAACGGTTCCCTTTCTCGATTCTTACTGTACGATTTATAACTGCACGATCACATTCCCAAGGTGAGATTGTATCTTATCACTTTACAATCAACCAACCCCAACAATGGACCACCTTTTCATGTTCAGTTCACCATTAAAGATGACCGGTTGACAGCGCACGCCGTGCCGTTTCGACAAAAGCGTTTCGACTTACGTCGAGACACAAGGTACATTTGTACGACTTCCATTCTTTCAAAGGCACACAGCGGGCCTTAAAACAACCACCCGAACAAAAACCAAACCTCCCAAAACGCACAATTAAACCATTCACTCTCTCACTACGATTGCGTTTTAAGTGTGTGCGCGTGCGTGGTGCACTTCCAATTCCTCCCAAACAAAAAAAAAAGACAAGGAAGTGGCTACATTTCAATTTGGTGGTTGCTTTTAAAGTGTCGTATTTTTGTCAGACTGTTTTTCCTTCAGAAAACGCACGTGACATTGAGACAACAGAAAGCCCAAGAATCCGGTATTGTATGCTCACCCTCACCGTTCATCTTGGCCAGATGTACTGCCGACAATAGTTGACAATCTCTCGAGTCAACTTACGCAAAGTAGCGTAACGATCATAAAGTTCCCCCCATGATGTGGTGTGTGACATTGTGGTTTAGGATTTGTTTCTCGCCACAATTCATTCCCGACCCGAAACAGGCGGCATTATTTGCGGTTTAAATGTCGGCCAAAGGCGCGCTGGAAGAGCTAACAACAACAAAACATTAACCGCTGGTTGGATTTCGTGCCATGAAACACCGGGGGCTATTGTTTCGGCGGGGGAGTGGCGATTTCTTAAGACCAGATTATGAACCGAGGCCACCGTCCCGAAAGAAAAATCTCGTCCGTCAACAGTAGGCAGTTTGTTGACAGATTGGATAAGGCGTGCGTTGTGCATAAGAAGGCTTACTTTTCATTAGGCTTCGGGTTTGTGTTTAAAGCAGAAGAAGACTGTATTCTCCAAAAACAATTAGTGTCTTAAATATAAAATCACAATTTAAGTAGAAAATATCGTTAAGGAGATTCGATAATTCACACGAAGCTTTACAGTACAAGCTTCATTCGAAAATGATTGATTTTCTCTACCCAGGACCTATTACTCCCAATACCCAGGACATCGACACTTCAGACACTTAAAAAAAGCCAGAATGGCAGGGCAAAACCTCCCGAGGTTGTCATACTAATACCAAACGAGAAGACAAAGTAGGCAAATCTTCTTAAGAGGAGACATAAGCACGCATCACGACTATGCAGATGTATGGGAAAATATTCAAAATCCTGCTTAAGTTGCCTATGCTGCAGTTATGCAACTCTTATAACTAAACAAATCTCAGAGGACTAGCATCTGCGCTCGCCAAGATATTGCATGGCAAGGATAAGATATCTTGAAAATGAAAACATATCCCACTAATCTTCATCCTCTTTGCATAGATCAGTATTTTGAAAGGTAAAAGTGCAACATTTAAATCTTCTCGCTCGTGATCAACTACTCTTCACTCGTCGTGATGTGCACAGTACGGAAAGGGAACAAAATTATTTCTTTACATACTAGCGATCGTTTCATATCTGGATTCGTGATCTCCAGAGTATGTGTCCAAAGCTGTTAAAAATCAAATGAGAGCGGGAAGAAATAGATAAAACGAGAAACAATGTACTGGGGGAAATCAATTTTGTAAGTGGGAAAGTGTGTTTTTTTGGACAGACCCCTCCGTAACAGATCGATAAAACAGCTTGCTTCCTCAGTTCTGGTTCCAGATAACAGTTTGCAGATGACGTAAAACTAAACGTCTTGGAAACGGCTAGGAAAGGCCGATCTCACAAGAGTTGGTACAGAGGCAACATTCATGCAAAACGGTACAGCTAGTGTGTTGATGTGTGTGTCATATCGTGTGCGCCCGGTCTCGTACCAGAGGCTGTAAGTGAAATTCGCGCAAACAATGGTTGGGGCACTGTTGTAGTGTTCCACCGTCGTAAAAAAATGAGTTAAGAAACGATAAACTGCATTGAATGTAAATGCTGCGTACGAGTAGCAACCGTTCGTTAACTGTGTGTGTTGATATGGTTGTGATATAATTTTCCTTTAATTTCTTGAACCTTCCTTTGCTGCTGTGGTTTCTAGCCAGCTGTTGGCGTAGATTGAGATTTTCATTCACCGTTTCTTGTAATGAATAATCGTAAAAACTTCGCCCGCTGCTGGGAATTGGAAAGTGAGAGACAACACACAATTCAAACGTATCGCGAGTTTTCGATAATGTTGTTTTTTTTTGTTTTTCCTTCCATCCTCCAGTTTTGTTATCGTTTCTATTTTCTAGCGTTTGTTTGTGTCTTCACTTTTTTTTTTCGTTTGCTGCTTTTAATTGTTCGTTTTACACATCCTATTTTCACTCTCGGTTTTGATACTGATGATTACTTTTTTGCGTGTGTGTTTGGTGATGTGTTTGTGTGCTGTTTCTTTCGCCCAGACACAACGAAAAGGGAAGCTGAATAATATAAGTGTGAAAAGACGGTTTAAAAAAGTGCATAATAATAATGAAAACCAATAAAAAAAGATAATCCAAAAGCGAGCAAGTGTGATGGAACATTAGTAAAAACAACGTGAGTTACCATATGAAGAAAACAAAAGACATAAAAGCGAAAAAGTGTGCACACGTGTACCACAATACAAACCGAGTACGCTAGACAACCGAACGATCAAAGACAAAACAAAAGTACCTTCAAAGCAAGTAATTTCCGTACGTTCTTTCCATTTCCTTAACGATAAATTTTACAATCATCCTCCGCCGTGTTTCTACAGCAGCAACAGCAACAGCAGTTCCGTGAGTGATCGCGAGTGTGCAAGATAGAAAGGAAAAAAAATCAATTGAATCAAGTGAAAGTGGGGGTGAAAATAGAAGCAAAAGAAAGCAAAATAAATTGAAAAAGAAACCGTCCACCCCGTCAGTCGCGAGATGATGATGAGAAGCGGGCAAACGCGGCCAGAAAACTGCGTCGTAGTGTGAGGATATGTGGCGGTTCTTTGCTGCTTGTTGTCGTCCGATTTCAACGTAGTATTTGTTTTGCTGCTGTGTGTTTGCTTTTGTTTTGATATACACGCCCTCCCCCCGCCCAACCGTCCGTTTTGATCTTTCGCGAGACAGATTTGCTGCTGGTGGTTGAGCAAGTTGCGCGAACGTTTGAAGGCGATGCTTCGCTCACCGGCACATTTGATCGGGCACGGTCCGGGAGCGGGCGGTGGGGGCGTGGTGGGGCTGCACAGTCATGCCTCGTCGCCGCCCCACGCCCGGCCCTCGCTGTTCGACTCCTGCCACAGGAAGATCCGGCTCATCGGCGGCGGTTGAGCAAGTTGCGCGAACGTTTGAAGGCGATGCTTCGCTCACCGGCACATTTGATCGGGCACGGTCCGGGAGCGGGCGGTGGGGGCGTGGTGGGGCTGCACAGTCATGCCTCGTCGCCGCCCCACGCCCGGCCCTCGCTGTTCGACTCCTGCCACAGGAAGATCCGGCTCATCGGCGGCGGTCCAGTCGCATTTCTCGGCGGTTTAGTAGCGTAAGTATTGGAGGTCCTCATGTACCGAAGTAAGAGTTGAGATATTAAAAGTTAAGGAAATGTTCAAGAACCCTCTCTTTATACATATGATCGTTAACGTTCGGACTAATGAACGAAGAATGTCCTTGGGATGTCTTTTTGGGAGATCTGTTTGGCACAATGTGAAGAATCCGTGCTGACCCAACAGATTGGATCTTTCTTTACCAAATATTTCAACTTCGTAGGAGTCAACTGAGTCTTTGTTTGTAACTGAATCCGTCACTTGAATATCATCTAGAAATCTAGAAATCTAGAAATCTAGGAGCTATATATATTTTTTGTCGAACATAACAGAACTTCCCATCCAGCAATGAGGACTTTACCAATTACGTTGTCGGGTTTGCTGTGCTCCAACCTACCTTCATGCCAATATACCATGGACAGAAAAGACAATCTTCCTCGCTGCGGTAGATTAAAGCGCATCCTCTGGGGGATTTTTTTTAATCTCCACTTCTACCACTGCTTTTCGATCCTCATTTCGGTCGATTAACATCATCCCACGGTCTACATTCTTCCAGCTCAATGATTTCAGCTACACCATGCACCTCAGCTGTATGCTGACGGTTCCTTTCAACTGTGAACGATAGAATAAATCCCCTTTGCTGATTGTTATGGACTTTTTTTTTGTTTAACCGTTTCCGTGCAAAGTCAAATATTTGCTTGTACTTAAACAGAAAAGAAAATGTCTCGAATCAATCCGCGCTATCTACTAAAGCGCCAAAGTTTAAGTTACGTTACGCCTCCACCGTTAAACTTTCTCCTTGGTCTGCTCAAATTGAAAAGCAAAAAAAAAACAACAGATTTTCCATCCACCGGTGTTGTTGTGGGAAGCGTTTTACGGTTGAGAGACTTTTCGCTGTTTGTTGATCGTGTGCCGTGCACTCGATAATCTCTTTCTTTCCAACTGGCAGCACTGCCCGCGAGTCTCTGCTGGTGGTGGTGGACCGTTGCGCATCATCGTAATGTCATTTTCCACCGACATCCACCTTCAAGAGTGGGCCAACTATGAGCGTTGGCCCGTTTTTTTTGTTGTTGTCTTCATTGTTGTCCACTGCTTTCAGTTGTTTTAATGAAACGCATCGGTACGTCGGCAGCTGCTCATACCAAGGGGGGTACTAGATCGTGCGCACTGCGGAAAAGCAAATGAGCTGGAAGAATGTAGACCGTGGGATGATGTTAATCGACCGAAATGAGGATCGAAAAGCAGTGGTAGAAGTGGAGATTAAAAAAAATCCCCCAGAGGATGCGCTTTAATCTACCGCAGCGAGGAATATCGTCTAAAGCCTCTCGACATTGAACCTAATTGTTGTTTTTCTTTTCTTCTACTTTTAGGTAAGTGTTCAACGCATAAACAACCATGTGTCTGTATTAGATGGTCGAATTCCCCACAAGAGGTTTATTTTTGGAGCAACTTTCTCAACGCACGATGGAGCACCCACATGCAAAGTGGTTTTCTAGTCACACGATTATAATTGTCATTAGTAGATGGATTAGAGCGCATGCACTTTGCGTTGCACTACCGGGAAAAGGAACTAGTTCTCGAGCGGGACCTTCAATTACAACTTGTCCCCTAACGCTGTGGGCCGTTGCTGCAGCAGGGGCGAAGGGTGTCTACTGCTAGACCAGTTTCTGAAGGTATCAGCTTTAAGACAAAACTGTCACATGTGTTTTCACATGCAGTTACTTGATCCGGGGAGCACAGACTCCTTGTTCCGGGTGCGCAACGATCGCGTCTCGTTCGTTCTAGAGAACTGTGAGCGTGTACGTGTTCTGTACGTGCGTGCTTTGTTGATTTGTGATCGCGTGAGCAATTTGGTGCGCATACAGCTGGGCGCAGTACGATCGGAAAAAAACCGGAAAACCAGTGTTCCAGCCACTGAACACACTGCGGGCGTATCGCAAGGGGTAGTAGTGATCGGTATTGTTTTTCGCTGGCAAAGTTGTCCCGGGTCTGCAGTACTTCGTCGCTACAACCAGGAATCGGAAACTAGGGCAAGCGGGCGAAAGACAAACACGAAGCATTTGATGGAGAGTTGTAGGCCCTACTTTGTAAGATAGAGCATGGTCGCCAACTTTTGTTATTCGGAACGAGGCTAACCATGCCGTCGCATCAGGAGACAATCAATGTGGATTAGTTCATTACACAATCCGCTTACAATATTAGCGGTTCATACCTTTCGCTCCGATCGGATGCAGATGAATCTACGGACAAAAGCGAGCGTCGCGCCGTGTCCCCGACGCTTTGATAGAAAGCTGCCCACCGCTAGCTGTCCCATAATTGCGCGGTGTCGCTTTGTGGACTAAAAGATGGCATTATAATACACACAGCGGGATAGAGTGTGACGAGTGTGCGCGCGTTCGTGAAGGTTAATTGTTTTGTTTACCAACCGCGAATCACTTTCCGCTTTTGTCGCGTTGCATCGAAACGCGAGAAGAAGAACGTGTGCACCACCATCAGCTGGAACTGTGAGGAGCGTTCTGCCTGAGAGGATTCCTCCAGTGTAGTAAAGGGAAAATGTCTTTGTCCCCTCAAACGTTGAACGGAAGATTGTTCCGTGGCGCGTGGCGCTTGAAGAATGAAAGCTGTGTCGCGGTGGATGAGCACATGCGACAACACTGCGTCTGCAGATAACAGCAGCAACATTCATCGTAAAGGAATTAAAAACGGAAAACGAGCCACGGTTAGACGACAGTTGCGTCATCGTAATGTCATTTTCCACCGACATCCACCTTCAAGAGTGGGCCAACTATGAGCGTTGGCCCGTTTTTTTTGTTGTTGTCTTCATTGTTGTCCACTGCTTTCAGTTGTTTTAATGAAACGCATCGGTACATCGGCAGCTGCTCATACCAAGGGGGGGTACTAGATCGTGCGCACTGCGGAAAAGCAAATGAGCTTGAATTTTCCCAGTTTATTTTCCCGGATTTTGTCTTTTGAAGAGAACAAGAGTGACGGGGGGGAAGAAAGAACGGAACGGTTCCCGTTACCGGTGTGGAGACATCAAAGAAACGCTGCATGCGTCCGACAGCTGACAAATGGGATAGGTAATGCTTACATATTTTCGGTGAGCAAAACGGGTTCGGTACACTTTTAGCTGGAGCATGTTTTCTCATTTGACTCAAAACAATTCTTCAGTGTTTTTTTTTTGTTGGTAATAAATATTACGAAAGAAAGAAAGGAGGCCTCAAACATGTAAGAAATGTGCTAGACGTTCCTGTTTATATGCTTATGTATATGAAGATGAAACTTCTGCTTAAAGAGTACGTCTACTATGCAAGAAAAGATTAATATTTGATATGTTAACGAGCATATGAACCCGATGTTGAATGTCCGATCGATGATCTTCCAGACTTTCGACGAAGTCTCTCATGACGCAAGAACCGCGCCTCAAACACATTATAATGAAACAGCAATAAAACACATTCTCACCCTGGGAATGTGTGTAACAACGATTTTGCTGACGAAGCAGTTTCTACACATTGCTGTGCAAGAATCGATTCTAGCACCCGATCGATGATGATGATGATGGGAAAGTAAAGCATTTCCGATCTGCAGCAGTGTTTGTTATTATGGGGGTATGCTTCCATTTTTCCCCGAAGCCTGTCCGCTATGGAGTTGCGTTTTGCAAAAATAACCCGATGGGAATTTGTATGAACCAAGCAAACATCCTGAACCATTAGACATGGGATCGATTTTCTTTCTTATTTTCCCGCACAGTTCCCATGAAAATGAAAACGCTGAAATGTGTTACTTTCTGTGCATTGCGAAATTGCTATAACAGCAGTTTGGTGGCTGCAAGAAGTTTAGATCTAGCGGTCCGATCCGATTGAAACTAGTTAAGATGTCATTTGTGTTTAAAGTCGTTCGATCAGGTTTACTCTTTTATTGCACTACACTGTAAGCTATCCGACAAATCACACCTCAAGTTCAACGTTTTTACGAACCAGCAAAAACACACAGTACAAAATACCATTAATCACTATTACACCCTCAACAGTATATATTACTATTTTCGGAACAACAATGTGTATGCTTTTGACGTCTACTAGTCGTAGTGCTTTTTCCTTGCTTTGATCAAGTGCGGTGCTATTATCACGAGGCGGATCGTGCATCGGAGCATTGCATTGCATCTTCCGTACAATGTAGTCGTCAAAGAACGCACATTGACAAGCGTCTTTATTGGCCAGTGAAGCCGTCCAACTGTGCAGTCGCATATAAGGATAATGCTGGATCAACGCTTGCAGCGTTTGTCTCGTTTCCGATGTGTCACTATCTTTGGGTACGAACAACCAATATCCATTGACGTAACTTTGCTCCTCCACAGAATTTATACACTTCTGCACTAACAGTACACGTGACGCGTGACCCCAAAGTTCGTAACCGAATAGTGGATAGGAGCACATGCGCTTCGTGATTGGCCTAAAACCGGGACGCAACTGTAGCTTTATTCCACAGCAACGGTCACCATCTTCGAAGGAAAAGGGATTCTTTGCCAATTCCACCGTATACACCGCCGTAACTTGTTTGCAGCGGAGTGTCAACTCCAGTTGGTTCGCAGTGAAGCAACGCACCTTAAGATCGATGCAGCGCCAGTTGATGCCACCGGTGCGAAAGAACGTATCGGCTCGAGTGCCGGTAGGTTGGTATAGTTGGTAATCGATCGGGTAGAGATGCCATTCGGTGTCAGTGTCGGTCAGATTTCCGTTGGAGCACATTTCAATTATGGAGTTTTTATCGGTTGGAGGCGCTACACAGTATCCAGGACGTGCCCAGACACAACGAAAAGGGAAGCTGAATAATATAAGTGTGAAAAGACGGTTTAAAAAAGTGCATAATAATAATGAAAACCAATAAAAAAAGATAATCCAAAAGCGAGCAAGTGTGATGGAACATTAGTAAAAACAACGTGAGTTACCATATGAAGAAAACAAAAGACATAAAAGCGAAAAAGTGTGCACACGTGTACCACAATACAAACCGAGTACGCTAGACAACCGAACGATCAAAGACAAAACAAAAGTACCTTCAAAGCAAGTAATTTCCGTACGTTCTTTCCATTTCCTTAACGATAAATTTTACAATCATCCTCCGCCGTGTTTCTACAGCAGCAACAGCAACAGCAGTTCCGTGAGTGATCGCGAGTGTGCAAGATAGAAAGGAAAAAAAATCAATTGAATCAAGTGAAAGTGGGGGTGAAAATAGAAGCAAAAGAAAGCAAAATAAATTGAAAAAGAAACCGTCCACCCCGTCAGTCGCGAGATGATGATGAGAAGCGGGCAAACGCGGCCAGAAAACTGCGTCGTAGTGTGAGGATATGTGGCGGTTCTTTGCTGCTTGTTGTCGTCCGATTTCAACGTAGTATTTGTTTTGCTGCTGTGTGTTTGCTTTTGTTTTGATATACACGCCCTCCCCCCGCCCAACCGTCCGTTTTGATCTTTCGCGAGACAGATTTGCTGCTGGTGCGTTGTGCTGCGGAAAAGGAAAAAGTTTTGTATGGCAAAGGAAGAGAAAAAGAAAAGTTTTCCTCAACACGGTTAGTGTGACGCAGTTTTAAGTTGGAAACCTCCTCTGCGCGTTTTTTTTTATCCCATTGCCTTCTGCGTGGTGGTGAACCCGGGGCTGGGGACGGTGGCGATTAAGGGGCAAGGACGACAACGCTGGAGGATACGCTCTTCCGATCGGATGCAGATGAATCTACGGACAAAAGCGAGCGTCGCGCCGTGTCCCCGACGCTTTGATAGAAAGCTGCCCACCGCTAGCTGTCCCATAATTGCGCGGTGTCGCTTTGTGGACTAAAAGATGGCATTATAATACACACAGCGGGATAGAGTGTGACGAGTGTGCGCGCGTTCGTGAAGGTTAATTGTTTTGTTTACCAACCGCGAATCACTTTCCGCTTTTGTCGCGTTGCATCGAAACGCGAGAAGAAGAACGTGTGCACCACCATCAGCTGGAACTGTGATTGCGTTCTGCCTGAGAGGATTCCTCCAGTGTAGTAAAGGGAAAATGTCTTTGTCCCCTCAAACGTTGAACGGAAGATTGTTCCGTGGCGCGTGGCGCTTGAAGAATGAAAGCTGTGTCGCGGTGGATGAGCACATGCGACAACACTGCGTCTGCAGATAACAGCAGCAACATTCATCGTAAAGGAATTAAAAACGGAAAACGAGCCACGGTTAGACGACAGTTGCGCTGTATTGTTCAGAACACTTCAACTTTTAGGCGCATTTTTTTGCTAGTATTAGTATTTTTACAATAAAATTATTAAATTCATTAGTTGCATCGCAACTGGCAAAGGCACGCTATCTCTTAGTACCACTTCATGACTAGCCTGCGCCTTGAAGAACGCTTTCATTTAATGACGGCTTTACACAGCAAACTGCAAATGAATTGCAATTGTGCGGTGTGTCCTTGGCCAGATCTTAATGCAATACGGTTCCGGGAGAAATGCATCTAATTGCAACCTGTCACAATGGTCAGCCCATTCTTCCCTTCCTATGTCTGGGATAATGGGAAATTTGCATTATGATTCATGGGTAGAAAGCTTGGTACTCGAACAGTTTTCTTTACGGTCATCGCGGTTAAGGGTTACGTGAACCGTTTTTCCTTGCACTCGTTTGCATAATGCTGCGCGTTCCATGTGTGCAAAACCTGTTGCAAAGCTGTAGCTGTGTTTGGCAAGTTGGCGTTGTTGAAGAAAACTACGTTAGCTTCTTTGGAACAAGGCACACAACACTTAAGGTTTCTGCTAAAGGTCACCCTATTGGTGCTATGGTTTGGCCTATGTTCAGTGCACGGGACGACCGACGGAAGCTATTGTTATGATTTGACCGCACTCTGCACTAACAGTACACGTGACGCGTGACCCCAAAGTTCGTAACCGAATAGTGGATAGGAGCACATGCGCTTCGTGATTGGCCTAAAACCGGGACGCAACTGTAGCTTTATTCCACAGCAACGGTCACCATCTTCGTAGGAAATGCGATTCTTTGCCAATTCCACCGTATACACCGCCGTAACTTGTTTGCAGCGGAGTGTCAACTCCAGTTGGTTCGCAGTGAAGCAACGCACCTTAAGATCGATGCAGCGCCAGTTGATGCCACCGGTGCGAAAGAACGTATCGGCTCGAGTGCCGGTAGGTTGGTATAGTTGGTAATCGATCGGGTAGAGATGCCATTCGGTGTCAGTGTCGGTCAGATTTCCGTTGGAGCACATTTCAATTATGGAGTTTTTATCGGTTGGAGGCGCTACACAGTATCCAGGACGTTTGAGTCCCAAAATCACCGAGCAGTAGAGTAGCAATAACCAAAAGCACAACACCATTGCAGGGTCAGCATGTAACGTTCGAATGCTGGAGAGTTTTGGTGACGTCCATTATATAAGGCTCTACGTGTACGATGATTTAAAATTCTTGACCAATCAATAGTCATTTCACCATCAACCGCTAATGATGAAGTGCGTAATTTTAACTTTACCATGCATTAAAATTTAACAGTATATTGAAAGCATTGATATCGGGAGCTGATGTCAGAATCAATTAGGTGGTTCTGGAACACTGTCTTGTTGAGGTTCAAACATTAGGGTTCCGTACATGAATAAGTAATATCCTCAAACTATATCGCCTAAAGCCTCTCGACATTGAACCTAATTGTTGTTTTTCTTTTCTTCTTTTCTCTTCTACTTTTAGGTAAGTGTTCAACGCATAAACAACCATGTGTCTGTATTAGATGGTCGAATTCCCCACAAGAGGTTTATTTTTGGAGCAACTTTCTCAACGCACGATGGAGCACCCACATGCAAAGTGGTTTTCTAGTCACACGATTATAATTGTCATTAGTAGATGGATTAGAGCGCATGCACTTTGCGTTGCACTACCGGGAAAAGGAACTAGTTCTCGAGCGGGACCTTCAATTACAACTTGTCCCCTAACGCTGTGGGCCGTTGCTGCAGCAGGGGCGAAGGGTGTCTACTGCTAGACCAGTTTCTGAAGGTATCAGCTTTAAGACAAAACTGTCACATGTGTTTTCACATGCAGTTACTTGATCCGGGGAGCACAGACTCCTTGTTCCGGGTGCGCAACGATCGCGTCTCGTTCGTTCTAGAGAACTGTGAGCGTGTACGTGTTCTGTACGTGCGTGCTTTGTTGATTTGTGATCGCGTGAGCAATTTGGTGCGCATACAGCTGGGCGCAGTACGATCGGAAAAAAACCGGAAAACCAGTGTTCCAGCCACTGAACACACTGCGGGCGTATCGCAAGGGGTAGTAGTGATCGGTATTGTTTTTCGCTGGCAAAGTTGTCCCGGGTCTGCAGTACTTCGTCGCTACAACCAGGAATCGGAAACTAGGGCAAGCGGGCGAAAGACAAACACGAAGCATTTGATGGAGAGTTGTAGGCCCTACTTTGTAAGATAGAGCATGGTCGCCAACTTTTGTTATTCGGAACGAGGCTAACCATGCCGTCGCATCAGGAGACAATCAATGTGGATTAGTTCATTACACAATCCGCTTACAATATTAGCGGTTCATACCTTTCGCTCCGATCGGATGCAGATGAATCTACGTCCCCGACGCTTTGATAGAAAGCTGCCCACCGCTAGCTGTCCCATAATTGCGCGGTGTCGCTTTGTGGACTAAAAGATGGCATTATAATACACACAGCGGGATAGAGTGTGACGAGTGTGCGCGCGTTCGTGAAGGTTAATTGTTTTGTTTACCAACCGCGAATCACTTTCCGCTTTTGTCGCGTTGCATCGAAACGCGAGAAGAAGAACGTGTGCACCACCATCAGCTGGAACTGTGATTGCGTTCTGCCTGAGAGGATTCCTCCAGTGTAGTAAAGGGAAAATGTCTTTGTCCCCTCAAACGTTGAACGGAAGATTGTTCCGTGGCGCGTGGCGCTTGAAGAATGAAAGCTGTGTCGCGGTGGATGAGCACATGCGACAACACTGCGTCTGCAGATAACAGCAGCAACATTCATCGTAAAGGAATTAAAAACGGAAAACGAGCCACGGTTAGACGACAGTTGCGCTGTATTGTTCAGAACACTTCAACTTTTAGGCGCATTTTTTTGCTAGTATTAGTATTTTTACAATAAAATTATTAAATTCATTAGTTGCATCGCAACTGGCAAAGGCACGCTATCTCTTAGTACCACTTCATGACTAGCCTGCGCCTTGAAGAACGCTTTCATTTAATGACGGCTTTACACAGCAAACTGCAAATGAATTGCAATTGTGCGGTGTGTCCTTGGCCAGATCTTAATGCAATACGGTTCCGGGAGAAATGCATCTAATTGCAACCTGTCACAATGGTCAGCCCATTCTTCCCTTCCTATGTCTGGGATAATGGGAAATTTGCATTATGATTCATGGGTAGAAAGCTTGGTACTCGAACAGTTTTCTTTACGGTCATCACGGTTAAGGGTTACGTGAACCGTTTTTCCTTGCACTCGTTTGCATAATGCTGCGCGTTCCATGTGTGCGAAACCTGTTGCAAAGCTGTAGCTGTGTTTGGCAAGTTGGCGTTGTTGAAGAAAACTACGTTAGCTTCTTTGGAACAAGGCACACAACACTTAAGGTTTCTGCTAAAGGTCACCCTATTGGTGCTATGGTTTGGCCTATGTTCAGTGCACGGGACGACCGACGGAAGCTATTGTTATGATTTGACCGCACGCGCTTCACTTTCTTTCTTCGCTGTGGTGTCTGCATGTGCCGGAGATTGGTGCCAATTGTGCCACACGCGCAAATGGTCACGAAGCGCGTTAATTCGTTTTTCTTTCAATGCTTTGAAAAAAAAAGGCGACATTGGAAAAGGTTTTAGTAGCAGTGTTCCGGTGCAGTGGAGGGTTTATCGTTGGCTTCTAACCTATTTCATTTGGCCACCTGTAGTGTTGGTTAGTGTTGGTAAATTGATACGAGACGAGCTTTAGTTACTTTATCACAATAGAAAACTGTCGGAAACGTTTCCTTTTCTTATTTGCCAACATTGGCGGCATAAAGATAATTTCTTAAGGCAAAACATGCAGCACACGTTTAATAAAAGTTATCGGTTTGAAAAGCATTAAACGAATACAATAATATGTCAAATAATATGTCAAAGATACAAAATATTGAACTTCTCAATTCCGGTTTCTTCCACCACATAAAAAAATCAACATCCGTGCAATAATCAAACGTGGCAGTGCAAACCGGCACACATACACACTGTCGTGTATCGTCATCACTCTCGTGTTCACATCCGTTGCCTTTGTCGGAAATTTTTCAAAAGCCCTCGAACGAAGAGGGCGACGTAAAGAATTTATCGAAATAATACTCGGTGGGTTCAAAAAACTTGTCAGAATGTTGAATATGATGTAAGAGAATGGGAAAGGGCCGCAAGTTGATGTCAGAATCAATTAGGTGGTTCTGGAACACTGTCTTGTTGAGGTTCAGACATTAGGGTTCCGTACATGAATAAGTAATATCCTCAAACTATATCGCCTAAAGCCTCTCGACATTGAACCTAATTGTTGTTTTTCTTTTCTTCTTTTCTCTTCTACTTTTAGGTAAGTGTTCAACGCATAAACAACCATGTGTCTGTATTAGATGGTCGAATTCCCCACAAGAGGTTTATTTTTGGAGCAACTTTCTCAACGCACGATGGAGCACCCACATGCAAAGTGGTTTTCTAGAAAATGTAAATACCATTCTTTGTGACTCTGATACCTTTAAAAAACGCGTTGGAAGGCATAAGATATGCAGTTAAGGAGCGAAAGAGAGTAAGCAAACCCTTAATGGGCGACAGAGTGCAACAAATTTTGGATTAATCTTTCAAGGTCCCTTTAGCGGAGCTGGGAAAGCATGTGCGGATGCTGGAAGCTGTTGAACGAGATATGATGCTGGGAAAAAGGAAGCGTTGGCTTTTGATTCTGGAAAACAGCGTACAATTTTGGAGATTTTGAGGATCAAATATTTACCCAAAACCGTCAGTCATGCCATTGTACCGGAACGAAACTTTCCACATCGGTAATGGATGGAAGATGAGGAAACAGTTTTTCCAAAGAATTGTATTTCTCGAAACTACACATCAACAGGAAGGCTTCCAGTTTTACATCAAACAGCTTAGTTAGTCAAATTGGCCCCTTTACGTATCGCAATTCTCCACTGTGCTGGATGTCATTACTTTGATCTGTTTGTGAAGAAACGTTTCTGCATAAAAGTTACCGGTGCTTTGTCTCATTTGCATCAATACAGGTTGTCGATCATAAATGATTCACCTTTATCATTTAAATCCCTTTAAATAGTCACACGATTATAATTGTCATTAGTAGATGGATTAGAGCGCATGCACTTTGCGTTGCACTACCGGGAAAAGGAACTAGTTCTCGAGCGGGACCTTCAATTACAACTTGTCCCCTAACGCTGTGGGCCGTTGCTGCAGCAGGGGCGAAGGGTGTCTACTGCTAGACCAGTTTCTGAAGGTATCAGCTTTAAGACAAAACTGTCACATGTGTTTTCACATGCAGTTACTTGATCCGGGGAGCACAGACTCCTTGTTCCGGGTGCGCAACGATCGCGTCTCGTTCGTTCTAGAGAACTGTGAGCGTGTACGTGTTCTGTACGTGCGTGCTTTGTTGATTTGTGATCGCGTGAGCAATTTGGTGCGCATACAGCTGGGCGCAGTACGATCGGAAAAAAACCGGAAAACCAGTGTTCCAGCCACTGAACACACTGCGGGCGTATCGCAAGGGGTAGTAGTGATCGGTATTGTTTTTCGCTGGCAAAGTTGTCCCGGGTCTGCAGTACTTCGTCGCTACAACCAGGAATCGGAAACTAGGGCAAGCGGGCGAAAGACAAACACGAAGCATTTGATGGAGAGTTGTAGGCCCTACTTTGTAAGATAGAGCATGGTCGCCAACTTTTGTTATTCGGAACGAGGCTAACCATGCCGTCGCATCAGGAGACAATCAATGTGGATTAGTTCATTACACAATCCGCTTACAATATTAGCGGTTCATACCTTTCGCTCCGATCGGATGCAGATGAATCTACGTCCCCGACGCTTTGATAGAAAGCTGCCCACCGCTAGCTGTCCCATAATTGCGCGGTGTCGCTTTGTGGACTAAAAGATGGCATTATAATACACACAGCGGGATAGAGTGTGACGAGTGTGCGCGCGTTCGTGAAGGTTAATTGTTTTGTTTACCAACCGCTGAGCACACTATTAGTTCAAGGGAATACGTGGCCGACCCTGAAATTCGCTGCATGCTTAGAGAGCGCGGGAGTAGCAACAGTACTCGGTGTAACAGGGGTGTTTCGATAATTGTCATTCGTCGCCATGGAACTGCAAAATTCGTTTCGCATTAGTTTTATATGCGAGAGCTTTTTGCCTGACGTAAGACGGAAAGCGAGATGTTGGATTTGCGAACTCCTACAAACGATACAATTAATGCCTGACGATTAGATATCTATGGCGTGGTTTATGCATAGTTGCAAGTTCTACGGGAAGGTCCAACCAAGATTTGTCCTCCGAATCGGACGTCGAGCGTTACACTCGTTTCTTTGCCTAGAGACCTAAATAATACTGATAATACGGTCCAAAAAAGCTAAAAATTTGTGTGCCTGTATTTGGGACCAAACCAACCCGTCAGCGGACTACCGATTGACATTATTCAAGTTGTCATTTTCACCGCCAGTGAGTGAGCTGAGGTGATGTGTCGCGCACTCACACGTACGCCACGCTGCTCTCTATCACACACTGACAGCTGACCGGTTTGACTTGAGCTTAATTTAGGCCCACCAGCTGATGGTAACGGTGATGATGACGATGATGATGATGCGGTTGCATGCTTGGCCGCCTCTGTGCCCGTTGCACGCGCCGGTTGTTCGCATCTCATCTCGCCGTACGTTGTCGTAGCAGCAGCGAGCCGAAAGCTGACAGCGGCAGCCATGATGTTGCAATCGGTCGGTGTTACTACTTGCCTAGTGACCGCGACACACACGAAGGAAAACTCGTCGGCATGTACGATGGTGCGAAACCATCATATCGTCGCCGTGTCTGCTTTGGTCGTTATTTGACCTACTCATACATGTAACTGGTGTGTTGCTGTCGGGAAACTGCTTGCAAAAGAAGAAAAGCTACTACTGACAGAGCGGTAGGTAGAGTAGTCAACCTTTCAGCACCTCACCAAACATTATTTAGGTGCTGTAACATGGCTGTCAAACGAAATTTCAACCATACGTACTCAGTTTTGGGGTTGGAGTAACTGTTCTGATGGTTGTTAAAACGCGCAACTACACACGTTTAGTATTTTTTGGCACTGACGATCCGACAGCGAATGTTGTTGTTGTTGTTGGCGTCGAAGTTGGACATGTTCTGTTGACAGGTTACCCCATCGTTAAATCGACTGGATAGAAGAATTAAGAGCGTAAGCGTATAGGGGGCCCTCACTATTCCTCGCACCGATGGACATCTTTCTCTTGAGCAGCAGTCCGGCCATGTTTTCAAACTAGTTTCAAACGGCCAAGGTAACTCGATCAACACGCGGCTGATGTTTAGTCTTGGCGTTTTGGCTGCTGCCTTCATCTTCACGTTCCACGCCGGCTCGTGGTTGTGTCGAAGGTTTGTTTCCTTCTCTAGAACACACACACACGGGGGTTACTCCGTGCCTTCCGTGGTTGTTCCTTGGCGTCAAACGGTGGGTAGTAATTGATACTTGTTTTCAGGCTGTATTTCTCCGCACGACACTCACTCGGCACGACGAATCGCTGCAACGTATCACTGCTCTAACCTGATTCTAATGTCAAGGTTGCTTCTAAGTTAAAGACTCGACTTACCTCGCGGTAGGGAAGTGTCGTAGAAACAAAGGTGTGGACGTGGGACTGTGGACATTATGATAAACGCATGTCACTTAGGTATGCATTCACGTTTTGTCGGTTCCTGCTAATACAGTGCTGGTGCTGCACACACGTTTACGTCTTAACGCTCGTAGGCACAAACAATTACGACGTAGCTCCGGGATGTTTGCTACAGGCGGTGTCGTCGTCAGGCACACGATATCCGAAGGGCTCAGCTTCAGGTGGAGTCGATGAAATTTTATATAGCCTAAGAAGTAAAAGTGAACCAGCCCTCGAAGGGAACCGGGTGTGACGACCGAACGTACGTAGCAGAGTATTTGACTATTAATTTTCAACACACCCAAGATTCGTTTGCTTTCGTCACTGGTTCGTGGCGCTGTTGCGTTGCCATTTTCTGCAAGACTATTTTTTATTGATCTTGATGTTACGCATCAATGGCTATCTAACGTTTTTCCTTAACAGCTGTTTTAACTATCCCACGTGGATGGCAATCAAATTAGGAATGACTTTTTTGTGGGGTTTTGTTTTTGTCTCAATGCACGCAACGAATTAATTTGCACTCCCCGTGGCACAGTATAGTGTGCCCTGTAACTGTAGACAGATTAAGCAATGAAATTAAAATGCGATTCTTTTGTGGACCTCAAAAGCCTCCAGCGTTTGCCCATTTTTTTTTGTACAGCCAATGGTTAAATTACGCGCGCGCGCGCCGACTAAGTGTCATTATGATTGATTTGTTTACGCGCCCGGATCGAGTTCGGCTTAGTCATTGCCCGGCTTGGCCACAGTCTCGGTTGGTCCGAATCTTGATGTTACGCATCAATGGCTATCTAACGTTTCTCCTTAACAGCTGTTTTAACTATCCCACGTGGATGGCAATCAAATTAGGAATGACTTTTTTGAGGGGTTTAGTTTTTGTCTCAATGCACGCAACGAATTAATTTGCACTCCCCGTGGCACAGTGTGGTGTGCCCTGTAACTGTAGACAGATTAAGCAATGAAATTAAAATGCGATTCTTTTGTGGACCTCAAAAGCCTCCAGCGTTTGCCCATTTTTTCGTACAGCCAATGGTTAAATTACGCGCGCGCGCGCCGACTAAGTGTCATTATGATTGATTTGTTTACGCGCCCGGATCGAGTTCGGCTTAGTCATTGCCCGGCTTGGCCACAGTCTCGGTTGGTCCGACTGTTTCGGCACGTGGTTTCCAGGCGTGATTTCGAAGCGAAACACACTGCTGGAGAGTTTTATTTTCCTCCCCGTTACGATCCAATTACTTGTTTTGTTGTGCTCTTGTGCGTCGTCATTTTCGATTGGTTGAATTTCCAAGAAAATGAGGAAATGTCAAGCGAAGGGAAATGAGCGAAGCGAATTTTGTTTTCACATTTTGTTTAAATGTTGGAGTATTTATATTTCGTAAGGTGTTCAAGATGTTCCTCTTTTTTTCGCATTCGCCGGGCATAAACGTCCCAAACTGCATTTATACTAACAGGCGAAAGATGTTATTGATGTTCTCTGCCAACGTGTTTACTCTGAAGGTCATTTCTATTGCTGGAAGAATCATGCGGAATTGAAAACAATTCAGTCCAACTTCAAGGAACTGAGAATGTTTGCATAAACATCACATCCAACCAAAACATAAAACACAGTCCGTGCTACGCTTGTGTGCCATTAGTTCTAATGGGAGTGAGCAATAATATTAAGGGTTAATTTAAATATAGATTAAAATGTAACCCAAATCACCTCGCTAATATCTTTGACCTTGTGTAGTTGCGCAGAAAAGAACACTCCAAGATCCAGACACTCTACGTATTGCCATTTTTTAGAGTGTTAACGAAAATCTTCACCGAGGAAAAATGGAGCAAACAAGAAATAAAAAAAGGGTCTAATCGGAAGGCAGTTTTCTCACCGGGGCAGTTTTTGTGTGCCAACTTCATTATCTGCTGATTATGATCGTTATCATCATATGCGCCTTTTTTAATGTTTTTCCACCCACCCGTTTCCTTCGGTAGCGTTGCGAGGAGCTGTGATTTTTCGCGAGCAACCGACATAATTACATCCCAGAAACGGGGTTAAAAGTTCAATAGGGTGCGTTTTTTCTTTTTTCCATCGATTTTCCCTTTTTTCCCGATACATGTGGAGTTAAGTTTCTGTTTTGTGTATGTGCGAACATTTGTATGAAGCGAGAAAAAATCACCCTAACTTCAAACCGAACAACGGGGAAAGAAAGCAAAAGCAAAATGGAAACATTAAACAGATCTAAAGGTGCTTGAAATTGCTTTTCTAATGCAGGAAAACTGTGCAAAATTAAAAACAAAACCAAGCCTCTCTCCCTTGCGGAGAGTTAATTTTAAACTCAGCAAGCAGGCAACTCACTCACTCACGTGTATAGAGCTTCCGGTTTAGCTTTGATGGGCAGCTTTGGGACCTGCTGGTGCGGTGGAAAATAGTTATAGCTGCCTTAGCCACACAAACATGATCATTGGGAATTACTTTTAATTTAGCTTGTGGTTTTTTGTTTTGACTTCCTTCCAATTTTTTGCAGCGTTTTTTTTTCGATGGCGCGCGAACTATATACCACTTGCACATTTGTATGTTAATAATAGTTGGCCATTTTTTTGGCAGGAAAAGAAGTTTACGACCCTTTTGGGAGGGATACGAAAGCAATGAATGGTAAATGTAATGGGTTTGACTAATTAATAGCCAAGCGCTTTTTGTTTGTTGTAGTTACAAATCAAGAGAGATTTGTTTGGATAATAAAGTGTTTTGTTGCTTCAGTAAAGTGTGTGTTTAATTAAAATGAGAAGAAACTCAGGAATAAATTTAATTTCTTTTTAAGTCTAAAGTCTGTTAACCTCATTATAACAGTACCAAAGTCCTCACACTTGTTGCTGCAACTTGTGCAACGTTCTCGAACATTTTCATTGTGTTGCCAAAACGTTTCATTCGGGCAATCGCAAATGTCAGGCAGACTAAGAACCCGACTGATAAGTGTAGACAGACTGAAGTGAAATTTTAAAATCATCGATACACACCACAGTTTACCAGCGAACAGAGCACGCACACTTCTCCTTCTCGTTTTATTAATCCCCGCCGGTTTTCGAACTTGCTTGTGCGTCTACCACCCTTCTGCCATCGATTTTCCAACGTTAAATGGCACAAATGTCGAAAAAAGTACGGCTTGCGCCTTAATTGGCGTAATTACATGCTAACTGTAAATTTAATGAAGCTGCAATTTATACTCTTCTGCTGCTGCTGCCCGTTCAGTTGTTACTCCACGCGTTCTCGTTGCGCCCCGTTTTTTTCCGTAACTGGGTTAGATGAATTAAGCAAAGGGTGATGCTACGAAGGGCGCAAGGGAGAGAGAGAGAGAGTTTGTGCAAAGGAAGCAAACACAGGCGGGTGAGATGATTCTGATGAAATATGTGGAAATCATTCTCGGGATGTGGGGCTCGTTCGCGCTCGTTAGTAATCGATTCCATTTTGATCATGAATCCTGAATTTCTTTGGTAGCGAAACGGCAACACTCACATGTACGTTAATCATGATTATTTTCTAATGCTTCACTGTAACTAACGAAAACACAATTTGTCTGATTCGAGGTATGTGTGTGTTACACTGATGTGCGGTCTTTTTCCGTACAACGTGTTGCACCTTGTGCCACGAAGGGTTAACAGTGCAGTATTATAGCGCACGACTGTCGCTGATTGCACCAATTATCGATCGTTGGTAATTGTTTGATTTGCCGTCACACACAATCGCAATTGGATGGGGCGCCGGATCAGCTGATGATGGTATGATGGCTAGAGTGTTTGGCTTTTTTTGTGTTTGTGTTAGTAGTTCCTGTCTGTATTCCGCCCAACATTGAAAACCCTATGAGAAGGGCAAACGAGTGCAGAGAGGATCCATTTGTCGCAGTGCTTTTAATGCCGTACGATGATCGAACGATGATCAGAGCACAACGCAACGTTTGGGAAGTGGATCGTTTTACCATTTCCGCCCCTTTTTGTTGTGCTGTGGTTACCTGTTCCTGTCCAATTTGATCATAGCCCCGTTCCAAGTCTTATGTTGACGGTATTTTTTGGGGAATTCCCGCATAACGGAACCTGTTGAGTAGCTTACGGAATAACGGAAAAGCGGAAATATCTGATTCTTGGAAATTTATTTCCTTGAAGTTCAAACATATCGAATATCGTAGAATTTCGATTCGATTTCTTTATCTTTCATGCTTTTACTTACATTATGTTTTATTTTTTATTCTCGTTTTAGGTAAGTGTCGTGGCTTGTTCCAAACTGTACATCAATCTGTTACGGATCGATCCATAACTGTCCAAATAGAGGAACATGGTAGAAATCTACGTTACTGGACTATTTTGGAGATGATAGAAAGGATTGTGCTGCACGTATGGATGAAAAACTTCAACCCAACATTCGTGGATCAAGGTTACAAAATCATACAGAAATATCCGCTGGTCTAAAACAGTGCGGAATTCGGAATACACAATATCTGACATTTGTTCAATCGAAAGCGATAATTGCTTTGTTTATGTGGATAGTGTAGCTATAATGATTCGGGCACACAGCTATTGGGGATATCGATTAAGAGTGATAAACGTACAAAGATGCAGATTAAGTTCCAAACAGGACTGTATATCGCTTTCAAAATGATTTGCATCAGCGCTTCTTTCACCAAACACAAAAGTCTTACTTCTTCTTGTGGTCCAAAGCTTAAGCCCCAAGCCACAGCATTCCTTTTTGTATGCCCTTTAGCTCACCGTGGAGTATCCTCTATTTCCAACAAAAAGAAAAGATCTAAATGGATTTTATCTCACCATTGTTTCTCATCCATTCTATCGCCACTGCCGTATACCCTTTTTGTTGTGGGCCTTGTTTTTCTGTTTCGTTTGGTGACGACCTCCTTTTACGCATGAACAATAGCTGCGAATGAAAAGCCGATGGTCATCACCGGGGAAAGAGAGAAGATGTTTGATAGATACACATTTAGCGCTTTTCGCACCAAACACCGCGCTTGAGCCTTAAAATAAAGTGTCAAAAAGTGAAAGCCGCATCCGTTGTGACGTGACTTTTTCAATTATGACTTTGTAAAGAAAAAACAACACACACACACACGCACACGAAAAGATTGTCGTTAGGAAGGAGTGAGTGGATAGAATGGAACCCGACGATGATGATGATGAGCTGCTGATTATATGGTTTAATTTTTGAATGAAAATAAAAAAACCGCGAAACCGGCGCGTCACACCTGCGTGTCGGACTTTCATTGTTAGTTCGGCTTTTTATAAGCGAGGATGATGATTATGAGGGAAAATAAAGTAACAAAGAAAAAAACTGTGACCGAGAAGCATAGGCATTGGTTAACCATTAAACGTGAGCCAAAATTCGCGAAGGTCAAATCGAGCAGTGGACAGAAGTGAAAATCATTCATCATGCTGTTGTGGTGTGCTCAGGTGTGCTCAGTATGTGTGAGCGTATGATTCGCCATGTGCGGGCATTTGACTAATGAAATGTTAAGGCTTTACCAAACATTGGATTTAGATTACGTTACCGTTGAAGCATACAGGATTTAAGGAAGATTTAAAGTGTTGATGTTTTTTAATAAAGAATTAAGTAAAAGTAATATTATTGTTATCCAAAAGTTTGTGCTGTTAAAGCCCTATGTAAAACACTGTTGGTTAAGAAATTATATGTTACGTAAAAACTAGAACAGGGTGAAAATGAAATGTTTTTCCTTCCATTTGTTATTATTATTTTCAAACGGGACCGTGATGGTGTAATGCCTTTAAAAGAAAATGATGGATGGGGCATTTACCTCCCCCCGATGCAAACAACACAAGCTTTTCTTGTACACGCCACCGTGTTACACCTTATCTGGGTGTTGTTGGGGGAGCTGAGGGCGTGGGTGGTATGCTTTTGTGAGTGCTGCCTGTGTCCCATGGAAAGTTTGCTGAATATTCATGAACGAGCGGCGAATGAACGGTACTGGCCACAACGATCGGTCTTTTTTCTTTGCTATATTTATTTTGTGCTTTTCACTCACCGACTGTCACTCATCGTGAAAAAGCGATCGTGAATGGAAAATTGCATGCACTTGCCATCCAAGCACAGTGGGATATGCATTATGTTTTTGGTATAAGTTTTTAAAGATTGTTAATATATTTAATGCAAAAAATAGTTAGAATTGTAAGTAAGTAATTTGTAAGTAATTTGTTTTTAAATTTAAAATTGTTAAGTAAATCGCATTGCATTTGTGGGGGCCGACCCACTGTGTGTGTTCGAGCAAAAAAAAAATCAGTATATGATGAAAATATGAACGCAAACGGACGTGTTGTGATGATCGTTTCGCGTTTTCCCTTGACGGAAAATGGCGCGTGATTGATTGCCTACTTCCTTGCCCGGTGCTCTCCAACCCTTATATTTTGAAACGCAGCACTATCGGCTATCGCCAAACGCAACAAATGAGACCACCACCGACGGGTTGTACCAGAAGCATCCGACCACCCTTATGTGGGCTTATCGATCCCTCGATACCACTGTCACTCATCGTGAAAAAGCGATCGTGAATGGAAAATTGCATGCACTTGCCATCCAAGCACAGTGGGATATGCATTATGTTTTTGGTATAAGTTTTTAAAGATTGTTAATATATTTAATGCAAAAAATAGTTAGAATTGTAAGTAAGTAATTTGTAAGTAATTTGTTTTTAAATTTAAAATTGTTAAGTAAATCGCATTGCATTTGTGGGGGCCGACCCACTGTGTGTGTTCGAGCAAAGAAGCATCAGTATATGATGAAAATATGAACGCAAACGGACGTGTTGTGATGATCGTTTCGCGTTTTCCCTTGACGGAAAATGGCGCGTGATTGATTGCCTACTTCCTTGCCCGGTGCTCTCCAACCCTTATATTTTGAAACGGAGCACTATCGGCTATCGCCAAACGCAACAAATGAGACCACCACCGACGGGTTGTACCAGAAGCATCCGACCACCCTTATGTGGGCTTATCGATCCCTCGATACCATCGGCAGTGCTTCTGCTGCACCATCGACGAGACATCGTTCGTTTGTCCGCTTTTTTTTGCTCCTTCTTCTTACGTTGGTTTGTTTTTACGATGTCATAAAGGGATGGGACGATGGAACGGAGATTTAATTTTATGCACATGACACACACACACCGCCATAATTACCGGAACCGGTACGGATTTTTTTTCTTTTACTTTATTTTATTTTGTTTACCTTTTTGAACGTTCTTCATCTAACCTGCATTGCCAGGAGTGAGGTATCAAGACTTTTTTTTTCATCTCCATCAATCATACTTGGCCATTTTTTTTTTGGTTCGGAACAGTATGCTTCTTCATGGTGGTGGTCCACTTCCGAAACATATTGATTGCATTTACGGTGGCAACCTTTTTGCACAGCAAAAAAAGAACATATTAAGGTTAAACTGATACTCATAATTTTAATGAAATATGTATGAGCGTCGAGTACAAAAAAGAAAAAGAATTGTCCGAATAAATCGTGTTGATAAAACATTATCGCTCATTACAATAATTCCATTTTCCATATTCATCATCAACCCGCGTATTGACAGGCGCTGCTGCTGTATGCTGACCCGTTCGTCGAACCATTGCGTGTTGCAGTGTATGCCGTGTGCATTCTTATTTATTTTACAACGCCCAACCCTTCGATACAAGATGTAGCCGTTGTCGTCGTCGAGGGGTGCAATGTTCCGTTGTGCCCGCAATAAATAGCATCTGCACAAAGTTGGCAGTAATTATTCCGGTTAAGCATCACCAGCACCACAATGGACGGAATGGGTCGAACAAATGTTACCAAGCGCTCAGGTGCTGCTTACAGAACGCCGTTAAAGTGACTCACTTTTCCGCGGCAAGTTGCCCGGGCGATGGTATTTGTGAACAATTTATGGAACGGTATTTTACGATACTCTCGTCCTCGTTCGGTGCAGAGTGTATTCTCAGCACCGAACGAAATAGCAAATCGATTCCAAATGTTTTGAAATGATCCAATATTTTGTTTTCCTCCAAATAGCTTAGTCTCTCGCCGTCTTCAATTCGCGCACGGTGTTCCAATCTGCCGTCGTCGATGGTGGTCATTCTTGCCGGGCGTTATTAAATTAAATGTAATAGGTTGTTTTTATAGTTCGAGTTCTATTTTGCTTTTTTGGTTGTTCGCTTTGCAAACGGGGCAAGCCGTTCCGTCGTAGACAACTTTATTGGTTTGATTGTTTTGGCGAACGGGAACGAGGGAAACGCCAAGGACAAGCAATGTTGTACCACGGCTGGAGGTAAATATGCAGCGTCTTAGTCGGGTGGTGTTGCAAAAATCGTGACACCGGAACCAGTTTGAATATTTTGAACAGAGTTTTAAACACATGATATTGATGCCCAGAGTTTTTGGTCGTAAAAATGAAAGAATTGGCGGTAGATTTTCTTTCCAAGAATCGAAAGCGTTAGCAGATATAGTTGTCAGAATAGAACGAGCAGGAACTTTGCTTTTCGATGTGTCTAATTTGTACTTACACATTAGAGTATTGGACACAAGAGCTTTGTTATCCTTGATGTATATAAGGTCTTAAAAAGCTGTTCGCAAAAAAGTGTGATCACCACTCGCTTTAGAATGGGGTTCCTGATGGAAGAGAAAGCAACCCAAAGATCGGACAGGTTGCGGTGCCGTGCCCGTGACAGACAGAGAACAGGGAAAACAACTTCAGCAACCATCTCCCCATGTGCTCAACATATACATTTCGTCGTCGATCGGTCTTTCTCTACCGATCGCCCTTTCTCCTCCGGCCATCATTACCATCGGTTATGCAACGGTTATGTCTTTCATCTTAAACTGCAACAGTTTTTCTCCTCCTGTTTTTTTTTTGCAACACGTGGTGTGCAGCTCGGAGTGTGTGCTGTACTCGCACGCTTACTTTGACCCAGACGGTTGCGTCTCTTGGATTTCTCTCCCGCCAGCAATGTTGCAAAAATCGTGACACCGGAACCAGTTTGAATATTTTGAACAGAGTTTTAAACACATGATATTGATGCCCAGAGTTTAGTTTTTTGGTCGTAAAAATGAAAGAATTGGCGGTAGATTTTCTTTCCAAGAATCGAAAGCGTTAGCAGATATAGTTGTCAGAATAGAACGAGCAGGAACTTTGCTTTTCGATGTGTCTAATTTGTACTTACACATTAGAGTATTGGACACAAGAGCTTTGTTATCCTTGATGTATATAAGGTCTTAAAAAGCTGTTCGCAAAAAAGTGTGATCACCACTCGCTTTAGAATGGGGTTCCTGATGGAAGAGAAAGCAACCCAAAGATCGGACAGGTTGCGGTACCGTGCCCGTGACAGACAGAGAACAGGGAAAACAACTTCAGCAACCAACCATCTCCCCATGTGCACAACATATACATTTCGTCGTCGATCGGTCTTTCTCTACCGATCGCCCTTTCTCCTCCGGCCATCATTACCATCGGTTATGCAACGGTTATGTCTTTCATCTTAAACTGCAACAGTTTTTCTCCTCCTGTTTTTTTTTTGCAACACGTGGTGTGCAGCTCGGAGTGTGTGCTGTACTCGCACGCTTACTTTGACCCAGACGGTTGCGTCTCTTGGATTTCTCTCCCGCCAGCAATTGCAAATTGCTTTACAAGTTTTGCAAGTGGAAATGTTTGTCTGCGAGTGTGAAGCAGAAGAAGTGATGGTCAACTGTGATAGGAAGAGTTTTTAAGGTGCATCTTTTTTACTACTCAAACACGGAACAGTAGAGCTTCAACATTGTTTGGCGGGTAAAGAGTGTTGTCCAATCTTGCCTTCTTTGCATACATTAGGTAAGTTTAGCAAGTATCACAATCTATCCAGCTACCCTGAGTAAGGATGCCTGCTGGAAACAATAACTGCTGCCAATAATGGTGACTGGCTTTTGTGCTGTGGCAGCAGGTTTCTTGCTTGTTCCTCTCAAACACACACGACCATCAGAGGCTCATCAGCATCATAGCAAAAAAAAAACAAACTAAAATCTTTTTCTTGAACTTGCCCTGTCCATGTATGTGCCGCTTCTTCTTTTTGATCCACCTCGATTAAGCTCGGCATCGAGTTTTGCTCGAGTTAGTCGTAACTGTCGTAAGCACGCGAAGCAAGCGCGAAGAGATGCAGATGCAAACGGCGGAGTGGAACAACCCGTTTTTGATCACGACCCAACGCAAAGAGAGTGTGTGTGCGCGGTGGCTTAACGGTGGTTTCCCGGCGCGTTTCTTGTTTTCTTCTTTTGTTTTGCCTTCTGCACAACTGCGAAAAAAGAGGAAAATCAATAGCATCGCGCACAGACGATGCGATGTGTGGTGACGGTTAGGCAGGAGAGGGCCGGTTTTTGGCCCCCTAAGACAGTGACCCATTTTCCCCCTTGTAGTCGCTCATGTTGTGTGTTGGGTCCGCGTTTTTTGCTCTCTTTTTTTGTCTCCTTTCCAATGACGGGTTTCGTTTGTGTGTGTGTATGTGGTTACCTTGGAACGGATGACGACTGTTTAGACGCGACATGCAGGAATATATCGATGACAGTGGGATTCGAATGGAAAACGAGAAAAACCAGCCACCAACGAGAGCGGAGCTCAACGACAATAACAGAAACAACTTGTCTTCGCTTGATTTCTACGGTGAATTGCATAATTGTTAGCCATTTAATGCGACGGCTTAGTGACAAAAACGTCATAAAAACATGCAAATAAACATCGCAACAGTTCTGGTAGGTCTGTTTGAAGCTGCTACATTGTATAGTCTCGACTAATGAGTGCTAAATTGTGCTAAATTTATCATTAGAATGATGTTAAAAACTTAAAAATACAAACTAAAGCTACGCTTATTATTTATCTTTAGGTGGGCTGAAACATATAAGTCCATCAAGGATTAATTGGCCACTATTAAGACTCAGTAATAAATTTCTAATCAACGTAAAAAAAAACTCAATTTAATAGCCTTTCAATTTAAGAAAATACAATAAATAATTCGTCAAATATTACCACAACCCTTCTCGGTGACCTTCGCAAGTTTTGAGGTTCAACGTCCACCACGACGCAAATTCGTGTCAGTTCGTTAAATCTATTTTTGTGTTATTATTATTGTTTTACTGCCACTTGTCATCGCACAGCCCTCATCCACCATCCCCGCACGAAAGTGACCATAAATTCCAATTGAAGCAAATTATCGAAGATCTGATTGCGTCGGTCCTGATTGCTGTCGATTGTTGCTGCTAACGCTGGTGTCTGCGAGTGACTTGTTCTAAAGTTCACTGTCACCGTTCGGTAGCTTCTGTTTTCTTCCTCTCTTCACGATTCTTCATCTAGACCGTTTGATAATGTCATAAAACACGAAACTTACCATTTTGATTGGCATTCAGGCATTGCTGCACTGGATGGACTCAAAGCGAGGCTGTGAGCGAAAAAGTTGTTTATGGATGGCCAAACTGTCTACTATAAAAATAAAAATTATAGCAGCTTTAGGTGCTACAAGACGAGTGAGTTTCTTCCTGGGTCATTAGGCATTGGTTGCTACTAATTAAGATTAGTACTGTGCGATTTGGACACAGCACGAGCTGCGCTAGTTACGCTCGTTTAATTATGATTTTAATTAACTACATTCAGCTGCTTTACAGTGTTGAAATGTGCACCTACCAACTCACCAGTTGGGACCGCCGGCCCCGATTGAATTGTGTTTAAAGGCAGGAATTGAGTTCCGCAACGAGTGGAGTGATGGTATAGTGTATCCTGCCATTTTATTATTTTGCCAGGATACCAAACAAAATGGTGAAACGAAACGAAAGTAAACGCTTAGCTAGCTATCCCTATCTGGCCTTCATGTAGTTCCCACACCCCATTCGATAGGGGAAGAATCGTTTTTAATTTAGCTCGTTTTTGAAACGAAACACACACCCTCGGTCAGTCTCGTTAGCAACCGCGTTAGATGCGACTTGTGACAGTGGTTTTGTTTGCATCAAACAGTTTAAGAAAATGTTCTGTCTGTTCTAGCGCTGCCATGGTGAGCGTCGGTTGCAAAAAAGGTGGCCACAGAGGAAGATTGCATGTTGTGGTGTGCGAGAATTGAAAGTGCATTTACCTTCCTTTCTCTCTCTTGGCACATCGTCAGCAAATGGCACACGTAAACAAATTAATCATATACCAAACGATCGTCAAATTTAACCAACGCTCTACAACGGCCACACACCAACTGCGCGCCCAGACACACCCCTACAGAACGTCGATGCTCGGAACAAATGTCATCCACCCGTTGCGAAACAGAGGGGGGGATGTATTGGACATTGGATGTTCGGTCGAGTATCGTCCGCAAAAATATTCATCAAACTGTGCGCACTACCCAACAGAGTAACCGGCAACGATTCATTCGAAAGGTCACATCACTGCAAGCAACGAGCTTAACGAGTGGTTGAGAGGGTCAGCCGGTGGTGGAATGAAGTATATTTTTGAACGATATCAGCACGACGGTACTGGTTGATGGTACTGCGAATGTCTAGGTCTAGGTTTTAGCCTTTCAAAAATGCCGGTTTCGTTAAAAATAAGTCACAAAAGAGCAGAGGCAACACACCTCGTGCTGCGAAAATAGAGAGACACCCTTTCCATGTAACTCACCAGCGACATCTAGTGTAAATGTGAGAGAAAGCTATTGATTTTGACAGATACAATTACTCAAACATGGGGGAGGGGGCGAAGATGATAGCTCGCTGCTCCAACGGTGTTGAAAATGGTGAAAAGGTGCCAATATCTATAAGGCAATCTTTACCAGTTTTCACATTTGATATTTACACGAGAGAAAATTGGCGAAAATTGCACTTAACACGAACCATCAATCAAGGATATACTCTATATTTTTCTTTTCATTGAGACGACCTCAAACCACAAAGTACTCGTTGGATCATAAAGACCATCAATCTTTAAAGTGTGATTGCATCTAAATCCAATGTCAGAAAAAAACGGCTTTGAATGTCAAACTAATCGGTGTAGTCGTTACTGACACGACAGGGCTGGTAGTGGCTCCATCTAGTGTATAAATGGAAAAGCATTGTTTGACGTCACTATTACTAATACTGCTATGCAAATAGTGCCACCGCTTAAAGCACTAAATTAGCACAATTATGGCGACTTCCAAGCAGTGAAAAATCATATGCCTCTTCTACCCATCCATGGTGGTATGAATTTTCTCACCAACGGCTCCATTTTTAACGCCCGACCTTGAAGGAGGTGACATTTTCCAAATGAGAACACTATAAATAACTTTCGGAAGTGTCGACGATGTGCTAGAATAATAGCGAGTAGGCTATTTTCCCAAATATTAGTGCCTATTTTGCATAAACTACAACACCACCATTATCATCTGCCAGCGCCACTCGGATGAATGACCACGGCGACGTCTCAGATGTAGTAAACATTGACTAATCGAATGTGAACAGCTAGATTACACGCAGGGCACAGGAAACTGGGGAAGCCTCCGAAAAACGATTGAAGGGCGTTTGGTCGCGCCACGAGGAACGGCTTTTTTCACGTAACAACACAACCGTTCACGATCAGGCAGCGAGTGACCCAATGTCGTATGCAAATGAGGGTACGATATTTCTGTCCCAGTGAGCTCGCGATGATGCTGATAAATGTCAGTGAACCAGAAAACATGGCAAGAGGTGTCGTCAGACTAGTGTTTGCTGTGGAGGTCCATTCGTGTAGGCTTTCGTTTGGGTGCTTTTGGCTCCATGATTTCTTAACGTGCGCGATTGGAACAGTTAATCCTCCGGGAAGACCTTAACCTGGTTTGTGTGCGTTCGTTACCTTAGCTGCAAGAGTTGTTTCTACGCTCACCAGTAACAGTTTTATTTTGGGTGAGTTAATTCCTGTTTCCTTTACAACAATTGTGCAATGCCGTTTTTAATGCATCAAATAAATAAATCTACCATGTATACTACTCACTCTTCTCTCAATATTTATTCTAAAATTCTCACGAAATTTGCTTCCAAACGCCGCCCCACCAGGATCGCTTGGTGTGAATAAATATTATTCCCCCAAACGGGATCCGCATTGCTATTCATTGCTCGCGATTAGTAGTAAACGGCTAAAGTTGGCTCAATTTGTTTGTTTACGCTCGGTGCGAAATAAACGGGCCCACTACCGTTGTACTGCACACAGCCACCACCAACGGTCGACAACAACGAAATGGTGCGAAGGTGGAACAACTCCAGGAAAAAAAAGTGCGTACGAGCATTAATTTAAAATGCAAATGTATCTGCTTACATCAACAAAAACGGTTCCACCTTACCAGCTCACCGTGGATTGTGTTTGCGTGAGCCTGATGCTGTCCTCCAATTCGCCAGACACTCGCATTTGTTTGTTGCAGCGTTTAAAGGGTGTAAATATAGGGCGCAGAACCACTGCCGAACGGCGGGTACTGGAAGGAAGCGGGTGGATGGATATAGTACAGCGAAAGGTTGCAGTACCCTACCTGCGCTACGTTCTCCATTCAAATAGGTCAATCTTAAAACCATCGCACAAGCACTATTTTTACCAAAGTTTAACTCCTCGCTTTGGCGTTTAGCGAGATGACCTTTTCGAGTTGGTGGTTTTCGCTTTTTTTTTCGCCCTTAATTCCCTGTTACTTCTAGTGCACTTGAAAATCGATTGAGCGTGTTTAAGTTGGGAAACATGGTCGAAAGTGAAATTCAGCTCTGGAAGACTGAAGAGCGAGTGAGAGAAATTCACGAAAAAAGGCTCGTTTCAGTGTTCGTTCCCAAAATTGAACACACTTCACTTCAAAAACCTTCAATTACGAGGTCAATATGCAAACAGTCGGGGAGGCTAAATGAGCGGGAAGTACACAAAACTTTCTTTTAAACCGGAAGCACGCGTAAATGCGTTTGATGATGATGATGGCATTTCTCATACGCGCGGCAACGAGAACTCACTGCTGCGGGTCGACGAAAATGAAGGCTTGGTTCCGTACCCTATTCTCGAAACCCTTTTTCACTCAACTAATGTACAAACTCTTTTGCCATGTTTCACAATTTACTTCGATGTTGTTTTTGAAACATCAGTTGATTTACATTCATTCTTTTTTTTCATTCTCGCTACCTATTGGCTATCCTGTTTTCCATTTTTTTGTGCTGTTGTTCCTCAACAGTTTTTACATATGGCCATACTCTGCAGGTCCCGCTGAGTTACCACTATTATCTTCCCTTTTCTCGTCTGTTATGTTGACCTGCAAAAGGTGTCTCCCATTACAACCATCGAAAGAAGAGCTTACAGGGTAAATAGAACGCTGCACTTTTAATGCATCCGGTTTCCGGAAGTGTCATCGTAGCAAACGACATATATGATAGTTCTTTGTCCTTTCTTTTACGCTCTTTTTTTATCGACACACACACACGCATTCGACGGGTGTATCGGGAGTCGTTGTAAAAAAACCCAACAATACAGCAACAACCAAGATACAACTTCCATCGATCCTCTTAATCATTGGTGGTCTGCTACATCCATTTCGTTCTGTCCTTTCGCCATCCGAACGTGGTGTCGCTTGGTTGCAACAACAAAAGACCTGCATCACACACGATAATGGGTTTTGTGTACTCTACCACGTTGTTCTGCTGCTGCTTCGCATAATGGTGACAACGCGTGTGTGCATTTCCCGCAGTCCGTTCCCGCACATGTGCAAATCGTTGTGGTGTTGGAGCCGCGCTCCACATTGTGCTAAAATTGCAATGATGTGACCTTCCCACGTGTGCCCACGGTTGCCCGTGTGTCCTGGTGGGCTTTCTTTGTGGATAGCCTAACCCAAAACCATATTGCTTCGCTTTAACGTTATGATAATCCCGTTTTATGTTTATAGGGGCAACCCCGAACGTTGTAATGTATGCCAGCGAGTGGTTTTCTGTTTTGTTGTTGTACCTTTTGCACCTTCACCTTTAAGCTTCCGGAGTGGTGTGTAAATCGATAAGTGGCAGCAGAGCAAACCGACCACGTTTCTGTGGTAGTAGGATGCCATTTTGCAAAAGGGAGATGCAATTTGCACACGTGTGTGAAGCGTTCTTCACACGGTTCATTAGGTTGCCATTTGCTTTTGGCAGTCGAAAGTTGGTTGGTGTGTAAGAGCAAAGATAGTTCGATATAATGGTCAATGTGGGTTAATTTATTGAATGTCGATTAACACAGGCACTGGTAGAAAGGGTTCATCGATTTTGTGTGGTAAATTACATGCATTGGAATGAGATTAAAATTTGCCGGTAATGGGATCGCAATAGAAAACCCATTAAATGTCGATAATTCAATTTTATAGTGCGATATTTTCGGTAAACAGATACTCCCTTACTGCCAAAACATCGTTAAAATCCACTTAAATCCAATACATTACGACTTTTGACGATCAGTCGATCAAAACAAAAAGAGACAGAACTTAAAATTCGTTAAAGTAAACCAAAGACACCATAAAATATCGATCTACCATAATATAGGCTAGTTGACAGCTATGACGGAACCTTACAAATGTCCCCAAGTACTACTAGTGACGTCACTGATCACCTGATATAATATTATATCATGAAACCTTCTTCTATTTTTTATGTCTATATCTACATCTCTCCCAATGGCAAATAGCTTAACGCATACTCATAAATAACATCTTTCAATCATCATCCTTAATTGACGGGCGCCAGAAAGATGAAAACTCCGATTCCTATCACCATTCGGCATCATTTGACAACTTCGCCAGAGATGCTTGGCCGTGTTCCGGTAGCGAAAAAGCAAAGTTACCGCACATCAAAAGCGATCGAAATGGTTCCGCTTCTCTGCGTGCTAAATAGATGGCGCCTCGATAGATACTGTTTCCAATAAGCTACTGATCTTTCGAGCTAGCTCTGGTACGGTTGGATGCAAATCAACATCAGAGTACAGTACACGACAGCGACTCTGGGCGACGATGATGCTGTAATAAGTCTGGTTTGGTGGACGGTCTTAATAATCTGTACTGTTTGTTGATGTCGCGTCAGCAGCTGCCATACTGCGCCTGCTGTCCGACGGTGACGGTCGATGTAATTATGGTTCTAGTTCATTGTAAGCAGAAGATCACCACGTCTAGGGGTTGTAAAAAGCTTCTTTTAGATGGGGGTGAAAGAGTTCTTCCCGAAGTACTTCAACCGGATGAGAGGGATTCCGTCTAACGGAGTTACGGAGCCCAACAAAAAAACGGCTTCCACGCGTTTGCTTCCATCATAGGTTCGTAGCGAGCAGAAGAGAGCGCACCCGGTGAGGGGGGAGCGATCATTACTTGCCACTCGCGCTCGGTTACTTAATCACTCGTATGATGCTTATCATCGCCACGCCATCTGGCGAGCGGGATCTCCGATGTGTGGAGGAGAATAAAAGCACACAGACACAGCAGTAGAAAAGAAAAGGCGAACGCTGCATCGAAATGAAACGTGTTAACCTAACAAAATGTAACACATCACGGGAAGGAAGGAAAAACCAGCAGCCGCTAGACACGGATGGCGCCGTTACTTCGTAACAATCTTCGATAAGAGAGCGTCTCGCGAGAGCAGCAGCCGCACACACGTCGGTTGTCTCGATAATGGGTAAGACAGCTATGACGGAACCTTACAAATGTCCCCAAGTACTACTAGTGACGTCACTGATCACCTGATATAATATTATATCATGAAACCTTCTTCTATTTTTTATGTCTATATCTACATCTCTCCCAATGGCAAATAGCTTAACGCATACTCATAAATAACATCTTTCAATCAACATCCTTAATTGACGGGCGCCAGAAAGATGAAAACTCGCCAAGATGAACTTCGCCAGAGATGCTTGGCCGTGTTCCGGTAGCGAAAAAGCTAAGTTACCGCACATCAAAAGCGATCGAAATGGTTCCGCTTCTCTGCGTGCTAAATAGATGGCGCCTCGATAGATACTGTTTCCAATAAGCTACTGATCTTTCGAGCTAGCTCTGGTACGGTTGGATGCAAATCAACATCAGAGTACAGTACACGACAGCAATGGGACTCTGGGCGACGATGATGCTGTAATAAGTCTGGTTTTGTGGACGGTCTTAATAATCTGTACTGTTTGTTGATGTCGCGTCAGCAGCTGCCATACTGCGCCTGCTGTCCGACGGTGACGGTCGATGTAATTATGGTTCTAGTTCATCCTCCCCCCACTCAACTCCGATGATGAATAGGTCGCATTGTCGGCCGGAGAGATGATGTCCGAAACATCTGTCAGTGGCGGTGGTTCTCTAGGTCTCTGTTGCACGGTAAGTGAGATCAGCGTGCTTTATTCGAGTGTGCCTACCGTGTGTTGCATAATCGGGCAATGTGCATATGCACCACACACATACCGATCGTTGTGCAAGCCGCCCGCGATCACCGCAAAACACAGTAGCAGTTTGAGTGTTCTTTACCGACAAACGGATGGGGTAGAGCGGGTGCGATTATCGTCATCGTTTCACCGTGAAAAAAAGGGAGGGAATAAAAGAGCTCGATGAAGAGAGAGAGAGAGAGAGGATAAGAGCGAGATCCATCGACAATAGGTAATTTGAACAGTGAAAAAGACCTTTTTATTACCGTACCCTACGATATCGCTTTGTATGATGTAGGTAGTTGATGTCTGTTAGTAATATCTCACCAATGAAAAAGGGGCTAATTTGTTTATTAGCTAGTCTCTGAATAGATTGTTCATTCTGTGCCTGTTCCGACACATTAGAGGCGATTCAAATCATCACGTCATGAGAATGATATCGAACGACCCTACACTTTATAGATCGTATAGCAACTTTAATATCTTAAAAGAAAGTTGATCGTACAGAAATTGAATGTACATACCTTCGTTTTCTGATCGTTTAGTTCAACCAATGATCGTATACGTCTTTGATGCAAGAAATTCTGCGAATCAAAGTTTGTGACATGAGAAAATCAAAAATTCCCAATTCCATCCAGACTTGAAGTCTAGATGGTACATCTGGCAAACGGCTGCACACCATTTGAAAATGTCCAATTCACACCGAACGGATGCCATAAAGCGTCTAGCTTTTCTTTACTGTCGACAAACTCCGCTCTGATCTGACATCCGGTAGCGAAACTCCGGACGTTCCAAAATCGAGAACACTCTGTGTGTCTGTTGTGTGTTGCGGTACCTTTGCTTTCTTCCGGATCTAAGGCATGATGGGTACGTTTTGATGTCATGAGGGGTACTGGGCGCATTTGGACCAAACTCAAAAGGGTGTTATTATCTTTCTCTGTTTGCTTGTTATTTTTTCACCAAAACTTTCAAACGCGGCGCCTACAAAACCAAAACAATCCCATCATACTACCCTGCTATATGTCAATAAAAAGGGAGTTTCATTTCTCATCCGGAAGAAGTAAAAATACACAAACACGTCGGTGGTACAGTGATCCAATTTCCAAGCTCTCCAGTTCCATCTGGACGAACTTGCGCCCCAAAAAAATGCAACCCGCGCGCGATTGCACGTCTCCAGACGACGACATCTGGCAGAATCAAAACGATAGTTTCTGCTCTAGGGTTTGATGTGAACTCGGCCTTCCGTGTTGTTGTTTTTTTTTTGCTTCGCTTTCCCAGTAAAGGGAACCTACTACTGCTCATATTGCACATACGCGTCATGCCGCGGTTGTTTATTGATTGTTGGATCGAGATTTTACAACATCATCCCCATCCCTTGCTTTCGGACGGGTTTTCGCTGCTTTGGTTTGGTGTGTTTTTTGGAGCGATTTTTATTGCATCGACCGAC
>KZ061641.1:6735-109668 GCA_002091835.1 Anopheles maculatus
TGGCCCTCGAAAGCATTCGCTCCTACCTGTCCCTAATTTCCCTTTCTGTTCTCTTCTCTAGATCGAGCGAGTAGACATGGAACGTAAAGCGCGAAAAAGTGCACAGCTGGTTGAGCCTCTGAAGAAAAAAATTAAAATACTCAACTCCGAAACCTTGATACCCAACAAATCCGGTACCCCGTGCGAAGTGATACGGATTGAAACGTCCGAAACGAACGGAACAAAGCGGCTGCTACAATTGTTGAACAAGAAAGCGAGCTCCAAGCACCGTAAGGCGTCACCGCCTGTGCGGATAGCAAAAGCCACAATTATTACCGACGAAAATGGTGAGCCGACCTATTCGGAGGAAGAGGAGGTGGATTACATTCCGCACGAGATACAACGATCCGACGAGACTGGAGAATCGTCCTCTGCTGCGAACAATCAGCATGACGTACCGAACTCAACCGCTGACAATGTGGTTACGTTTGTTCCTCCACCCATTACGGTGCCCGTGCCGGATCCGGCGTTAATGGAAAAGATGGATCAGAATGTGCGTGAGATAGGTGAACTCAAGCAGCTGGTGCAAGATCTCGCCAATCGCCCCGTGCCACAGCCGACGGTTATTCCTGCCGCAGCACCGACCCGAGTGGTCATGGAAAAAGGGCCGCAGCTTACAAAGGCACAACTGTTTAGCAGCATCAAACGATACCTCAATCCGTCGATGGTAACGCTGCTGCGCATGGAGCTGTTTGCGGGATCGGCCGAACGTCCGTGGAAACCGGACGAGAAAAGTCTCGCGGTCGATATGATCAATCTGGGCGATCAGGTGTACGATTACTTTAAGGAAGAGTTTCGCTTCCGTTTACCGTCGAAAAGTGAGGCAAAGCAGTGGCAGGAGACGGGTGAAATTGATGCCGACGACGCGTGCTAGGTAGAGGTTGCGGATGTGCGTTTTATTTTATATGACAATATATTAATTAGAAGCATTTTATTTTATCCCCCCCCTTGGTACGATCCTGATAGGTTTGTAACGCAAAGAAATCCAACATTTTGCACGCGGATTGGTTTGGCTATTGGTCACGAAGTACGTCAAATTTGTACACCACCTCATGCACGTACTGTGCCCCGGGGTTTAGTACCGAAGACGGGAAGTTGGGATGATTGATTGCATCGGGGAAGTTCTGTGTTTCCAAACAGAATGCACCGTGCTTGCAGTACTTTGCTCCACCCTTACCTCGAATCGGTGGATCGGCCACACCTTCCGGGATGACTGGTTCGAGACGCGTTACGTCGTAGTATTCCGGAGCGTTGACCGGTTTTGGGCGAATCTGAGTGAGGGAAAGAAGAACGCCCTGGTGAAAACATGCCACAGATGCATTTTCCTACCGATATGGACAATCGATCTTACATTCCTGTTCGGATCCGGCATAAAGTTGCTGGTGTAAAACTGCACACCCGGCTGGTCGGTGTACACTTCCAGCACACGTCCACTGTGCGGATGGATTACGCGGGCCGTAAACGTTCGACCCTGCTCAGTGCCCTTGGTGATGCAAAAGTTATCGTCGAACCCTTCGCCAACGGTTTTGGCCATGGCAGGGCCAAGTTCGCGCGGTATGCGCAAATCGAACGGTGTGCCACCGACACAGATGAATTTGCCACTCGGTATCGAATCGGCATCCGTGTCGGTAATCTTATCTGCGTTGATGCTCACAACATGGCGATAGATTTCCTCATGGCCCGTTGACTGTTGACGGAGAGGCAGAGATACAGATTGCGCATTCAGGTAAGTTTTTAAAAGAGTAATGTTTAATTAAGACCCCATCTTCGGGTTACACTTACATGACCCGCCAGGTTAAAGTAAGAGTGGTTGGTTAGATTAATCGGCGTTGGTTTGGTGGAAACAGCCTTAAACAGTGCTTCGAACCGATTGTCCGCTTTCAGCTCGTACCGAACACTAACCATTACTGCGCCCGGGTATCCTTCATCCCCATCGGGGGACGTGTGCGTTAGCGTCACCACATTCCCATCGACGTACGCTTCCCAGTTGTACTTGTCGAAACCAATTTTTCCACCATGCAGCTGGTGCCGGTTTTCAAAGTTCTTCGTCACCTGGTACACGTGTCCGTTGAGCGTAAACTTGCCACCACCGACGCGGTTCGCAATCCGTCCAATGGTCGCCCCAAAGTATGGATTGTTGGGCGTCTGATAACCGGGAATATCGTCGAAACCAAGCACCACATCATCGATACGTCCATTACGATCCGGCACCTTCATCACCGTGATGATGGCCCCGTACGAAATAACCTGCACCGTCGTGCCGTGCGTGTTTTGCCAGGTGAATCGTTTCACCGTCTCGGTAGCACCCGTTTTCGGATGCTTTACCGTACCGAAACCATCCACGGTCAATGTTACTGGTTCGTTCCTGCCCGTATCGACCATTTCGTAGCTTTCCGTCTGCGATCCTCGCTGTTCAACTTGACTGTCTATCGATTTGATTGCAACCGAAGCACCCGAGCGGTTCCTGTTATCTGTAGACCCGGTTAACTCTGCGCTGGAACTCATTGTCGCTATCGCAAAGTGTCTGTTGAACGAGGGAGAGTAAACAAGCTTTGACGAGTACCGAGTACCGTGTTCTGTGTGTGTATGTGGCGAGGGCGAATATAGCACTTGAACCAACGCTTTTATTTTTGATTTTATCAAACTGGTAATTTGAGGACAGTAAAACAATAAGCTGATAAAAAAACGAGCAATTTGCACAAACCGTTCAAACAACTGACAAGTGGAAGTGATAGTTCGAAGCCTGCTGAGCGTTGTTTTTATTTGCGTTTTGTTTTGTCCCGCAGCACCGATGATGTTGGTGCATGATGCAGCCACCGACAGATTGCGTGAATGTGTGTGAAGACACCTGCTACATACGCATCAAATTCTTATCGCGATCATCCCATTCATTCTGCGCTCGCACACATACTTTCTTGCGGCGTATGGTGTGTTCATCTGGCAGATCATGTTTGCAAGGCAGAAAAGTTTTGGAAGGGCGATGGTTGGATGGAGCAGCAGATCTCGGATTGAAGAAATCGGTGAATCTGTTTTGTTATGCGGTTCACCACAAGGGTTAACGCACTTCAACCTAAATATGCAATTCCTTTGTAGTTATTATGTTGGAATTCGTGATCATAACATTAGTTAGATTACGAAAAAAAAAAAAATTTAATGTTTCACCTAGAGGTATGTGAAGCTTCGCTGGCATCGCATTTCTGTTTGATGTTTTAAAAATGTTATTCTAGTGCAATTTTTATATAACAAAAAGGGTCTGAAGTTGTTGAACACTGTTTAATTTTATTCTAAGCTTTGAAGCATTGCTAATCTAATAGCTATACTAAAACTTGTCGTCAAACTGTTATAACTATTAAGACAACATCGGCAAAATCGTACCGGTCTTTGGTGAGTGATATCCATCAACGTTACACGATTTGGCAAAATATGTGATTAACATGTATTATGCCTTGGAAGACTATTTGTGATGAGGTCTTCTTCTTCTTCCTTGGCACTACAACCTCGTGAGGTCTTGGCCTGCCAGCTATTGCTAGCTTTCTGTGACTAGGTTTTACCCGTAGCTGGATAGTCAGTCTTGCGTACGGGGAGGCGGTCCGCCGGGATTCGAACCCCGGTCCTGCCGTGTGAAGACCGGCGCCGCTATCGTATACACCACTGGGCCGCCCCGTGATGAAGTCAGACATAAAAAAAATATTAAAAAAATGCAGTTTAAAAACGGATTTTAATAGACACTTGGAGCCAGTCTTTTGGCCGATATAATCTTCTAAAATAAATTGTAAAAAAAAACAAACTTTACAGATTTGTAACTTAAAATATATATTAAATATTGCTGGGTGGTACTGGGTATAGAATTCTGGAAATCTATAAATGTTTCTATTGATGTTGATGCATATTTGAGATTGTTAGATAAAGAAGATGTTGTGAACGAACGATGTGATGATCTCTGCTAGTTGATCTTCACGCGTGGTTAACATTAACAGAATAGAGGCGTCTGCGTTGCGTTTTTGAAGCGTCCATTCCTGATAACAATATCTTCTAGAATACTGGCACCATTATAGGGCGTACACTAGTTAAAGCGCATTCTATTGTGAGTTAACGTATCACAAAACTGTACAAAAATCGATTGTTTAGTTCCTTTTTTTCTGGATTTAAGATATTTGTTGTGTTTTCCATCAAATGTGAAATTGTTTTCATAAAAAGCCAGGGCCCACCGCTTTGGCTAGTTACATTTTAGCGCAAGCGACGAATGAAGTCTGATGACTCAAAATCGCTATAAACGAATCATCCAACACTTTATCTACGTGAACGAATGGTGATTAATAACATCATTCCTAGATAGACACAGGACAAGTGCGTTTGTATATCCTCTTAAATGCTAATAGACCCTGTCATTACACCATTGCTCAACGTATAAGTTGATCGATTGTGCAGCGCGAAGAAGCATACAACGAGTTTCACTTCAGATATACACTCCTTTATGCATGTAAACACGCCAAACTACACTTCGGTCAGGCGAACCCCACCGAGCCATATAAACATTTATCTGCTAAAACGGAAGCAAATAGCGGGAAAGCCTCAAAGTAAACATGCGGGATGCTGAAACGTAACCAATCACGTGACCAAGGGCATAAACAATCGCCGGTTTTGGACCAGAATGCAATGGGTAATTTGCACCGCACCGAGCAAGCATCGACTCAACACCGATGCCGGGAAAAAAGTATTTTCTTTTTTCTCACTTTAACTAAACTGGACAACAACGCTAGCACTTTTCTAAAGGTTGAGGTTGGTTTTTTTTTTAATGTGTGCTGCTGATATTTCCGATGGTCATACCAACGTCACGGTTAAAATCTGCACCCGGAAGCAATTATTGAACAATTACTGCGCTCGGCAAAATGGCAAAATGGCAGAACAAAAAACCGGCATTTCAATCAATGAAGTAGCCGCGACGGATCGCGATGGGCAAAACTTCCAAAAGTTCGTTTTGTGATTTTGAAAAAAAAACCTGCACACACACACACACTCATACACGCAACATAAACATCGTGAACGGTTAAGGTTGTGAACCTTTCAAAACAAATTGCCCAATGTCGATATTACGCAAAATGCTCCCCCACTGCTTATAGCAGCAGGTTTGTGCTTAAGTCAATAAATAGCCGAAAGAAGAAAAAAACCTGTACGATGATCGACAAATAAGCGCATTAATGCAGTCAACAGGAAATCGGTAGGGATCACCGGGTATCGGTGGTATGCAAATTCATTTTACACCTAGCCGGAATAACGACGACCGAAATTCGGCATTTTAATGGCTGGGAGGCCATCGGTCGAATGTGATCACCAGTTGTGTCGATACGTCGAATCCAGTTAACAAATGCAGCAACAAAGTGTAAAGACATAAACACAACAATTGTAACTTTCGATTTCGTAATGTACCTGAATGTTTGTGAGCAAACCAGGTTAAATTCGATCGTACGCGATCGCACTCTATTAAATGTTTGCCTACCGACCGCTCATCTTTACACTCTCGCTTTCGGGAAATCTCGTAGCAAAGAGGATCGAACATGGACGGAGTGTGGCGTTACCCATGTGAAGTGTGATTACAGCTATCGGTTGGCGCGCACTGCATGTTGCATAAGCAGATGCCTGCTTATCAACGGCTCTCTAACGATAGGAGGTTAATTGAAGGAAGTGGATTAATTTTTGCCTTGCGAGCGTAAAAAGCAAAGAAGACATCGGCACATGGGTGCCGCCATAGGAACAGATTAAAGCCCCTAGTCAATGGGTCGATTCATTCGATCAATGAAAAGGTTAGATTATGTAGAATAAGTTTACACGATTAAATGCTACCGCACAGAGGGAGCAAAGCTAATTGCGGATGTCAATAAACGCATCGCTTTAATGAGGGCGATCCCTTGCGAGTTGTATCGAAGCAAGATCGTAGAAGCTCCAAAACCTAAACTTATCGATGGCAAATATTTCCAAAAAAGGGAAGCACAACTTGCGTCCATAAAACGCGGATGTACACACTGATGAGCGATGTGTTCCCTGTTTGCAAAAAAAAAAACATGCCACCAATCCATTAGCATGCAAGCAAATCGAAGCATTTGCCGGTGGCATTCCACCGTTGTGCGAAGCGCACTGCGATCGATTGAAACAGAGAAAATGAGAAAGGATGATCGACGCATTGGCTGGTGGCCGGTTTCGGTTGTGGGTTCGGACTCCACACGTTTCGAACCGCCAGAGAACCTCGCTGCGCCGTGTGAGAGAGCACGTGCAAAGCGAGAAAGAGAGGGAGAGTACGCAACCAGCCCGAGTAAGAGCCGGGCGGGACACACAACCTGGGAAACAGTTACAATCTAGCCGGCTCCAGCGACGGAGCTTACAGGAACGTGACGTGCCCGGGCTGGTTGGCAGTGATTAGGATAGCCGAAAGGGCCGAACACGAAACAGACACAAAACAAACCGAACGGCGCCGTAATCTGCTGGTGAGACAGCAAACGCAATCGATTCTGGCGCCGGCTATTCCGCGATTCTGTCAGTGACCGGGCGACAAAGGTCGGTTGTGTATGTGTGTACACGCAACGCGGGCGAAGATACGCGAAGAAGGCTCTTGAGTCAGCAGCAGCCGGCGCTGCTTCCCGGGGCTTCGCGCAAAACTGATTTCGGTTTTGGGTGGCCTTGGCGCATCGATTGATTACGCGATTTGTTGTGTGGCGGGATTAGCGGGTGCGTGTTACGTGATTAGATTCGTTAGTTGCTTTCGCTCAGGTGAAGCAAAGGGCAGTGCCACGTACGGGGTGGCATATCCGGTGTGCACAGTTTCGGGATACGTGCTCAGTGTTCTGTTTGGCTGCTGTACCCGTGGGTGACTGCGTTTAGTTTCACGTGGCCAGATCGATAGAGTAGTGTATAACCGGTCGTATGTAAACAGTGCGAGTGCGAGTTGACGACTGCGCGTTGTTCTTATCGCTGATGCGTTCCTGGTCGAACGTGGGCATCGTACGGGGTTGATGATTTCGCGGTTCGGGATTGTGATAAAAGTAACAACACAACGGTGCACCAGTTCCCCTTAGCAATACCATTCACGCGCGTGTGGGGAAACACAGAACCGATATCACAAATAAAAACCCATCTCTGCAGGTTCTCCAATAAAGCTGCCCTATATGCAACCGGGCATCCCACCTTGCCATCTAGAGCAAGCCTCAGAAGTGGGCAGTGCGTGCATAGGCTGGCTGTAAAGCGTGTGCGCGCGTGTGTGTGTGTGAATGTTTAGTGCGAATGAATTATGCAGACCCGTGATGAAACGTCTCCTCATATGGCTTTGCGTCCCTGTGGTAGCCGCACGCATGGACGCGGATGGTAGAGATTCTAAGCGAAGAAACAAGATCATGCGCATCGCGGTCGGGTGTGTTGTGCGATAGATAGATCACACCGATCGGATGGAATGTACATGGTGCAAATTAGTCTAAATTGAAGTGCCTACAGCGGACGACGTCGGTTTGTACGCGTCTTTTAAGAAACATCTTCCCACCTCCTGCTACAAAGTGGCCAGCATCAGCAACAGAGCCAACAAAAAACAGTTGCTAATTCGTCTGTAGCCCGTAGCTCCACTAACCGGCGGCATTGCTTGCGAACGCGATGCGAACGAGATGAAGATCGCGCGCAAAAAATCGATCGCCTTTCTGCTGATCGTTGCGTTCGGCGTTCTGTTCTTCTGCTGCAACAACCTGTACCTGTTCCACATGGCGAAGGTGCGCCGCAAGGTGGATCAGGACCCGTCCGCGGAGCAGAATCTCACCGTCGGGCTGGAGGTGGTGCACCGGCTCTGGCAGGCATGGACCGTGGGCCAGTCTGGGGGCGGTGGTCCAGCATTCGTGACCACAGTGGCGCCATTCGAGCAGCATCACTTTAACCGTACGGTTAGCGATCGTCTCGGTGTCGATCGTTCCATTCCGGATACGCGCCATCCCAAGTAAGTTGTCGGATTTTTATGCGGGATCCATGTTTCGGTGTGTGAATCGCTTGGTGCGGGTATTGTTTGATGGGTTTTTCTAACAGCTCCTGACGGGTATTGATCATACGCACACATCAAGAATGAGGCATTTGCAGAAAACGATTAATCTTTGAGGACTAAGTCAGTCCGAATTGTAAAGAAATGTTTAACCGCCATGATTTGTTGTTAGAGTTCACATCACGATCGTTATAAATAACATAGTTCCTATCATGCTTCTAACCGGATGATTTCGGCACAAAATTCCAGAATGCTTAGTGTGTGGCTTAAAGATCTGCTAGGTTATGCCGGCCATCTAATGGCTTACTGGACTTATTGATATTGAACTGCCTCTAAGGGGTTAAGTTTTGGAAGTTAAGTACCGAAATAAGTAGATATTCTATTACCATTCGAGGATTCGATCGTACAATTTGACACTGTGGTGCTGTGGTACTGATCTATAAGTACGAAGATTGGTTTCAAAATCTATAGTAGGTCGTGCCGGCCATATACAATGAATTACTAGACTTTTTACTAGTAGCCTGATAGTCAGTCTTCCTCCTTGGTACGGGAAAACGTTCCGGATGGTATACGATATCGTGTGAAAGATCACTGCACGTTACAAATCAGATAAGTGTAATAACATGGAGAAATGCAATATCTGCATTACAATTAAAAAAACCAAACAATAATAATTTCTTCTAAACATTATTTAAACCAATCAGAAGACACAATTGTAGCGCACCGCTTTGGAGCCACTGACTTAGCGTCGATTAGGTTTAATCCCCGTTGGTAAACAATCTTGACCGGTGTTTTCATCACTCGAACGCCACGCTACCTTCCCCGTTCGTTGGCCGAAGGCGCAAGGCGCTATAAGACATTCCGCTAATCAGCAGGTGAGCAACGGAAACATAATGTAGCACATCAGGCACGATTATTGGCAGGAGGATTAAAGAAGGAAAAAGAGAACATACAGACGCACTGTTACGTAGGAATAATAATAATACGCAACTCGCACTTCTCGCACGTTATCTGGTGTAAACTTGATTTTCAAGAGAATGAAAAACATGTGTTAAAGTTCGAAGAAATGGAATGGTGTTCTTTACTGATAACATGTTGATGTAATAAACCGGTGGGTAAAGGTCAATCAACAATGAGCTATTGACGATCATTTGTAATGATTTTATTTTTACATGTGTAAAGACAATCTCCAAATCATGAAGGTGTCATAAATCAGCTCAAGAATATCACCGGGGCGGCCCGGTGGTGATGCGACAGCGGCGCCGGTCTTCACACGGCAGGACCGGAGTTCAAGTCTCATCTGGGCCGTTCCCCCATAGTGAGGATTGACTAACCAACTATGCGGTATCAATTAGTCTAGTAAGCCAGAAATGGCAGGCAGGACCTTAAGAGGTCGTTAGGCCAAGAAAGAAGAAGAATATCAAAACTTTTGGACAGAATCAATGAAGGCAAAGAAAATCTCAAACATATCTTCGCTCTTAACAAATGTATCGTTGGGGTATAGTTGAAGTGTAAAATTTACAACCTATGGTACTACTCGCATTCAAATACAAAAAAGTAATAAATTCCCATATTTCCACATTACAAGGGCATGGCCATGGAAAGCAGTATAGACCGTAGGGATGATCATTATGCAGCACACCATCTTTAAACCAATCAAAATCAATTTAACCATACAGTTTTCATGCCACATAAGTACTTATGACTTCATGAACTATTCCTCTCACATTCGGCACGTACAGCGCGGCACGGTCATTAATTGCTTGTCCTTTTCTAAAGCACTTTGTTGTATGCATTTTAAACGAAGAGCTATTTTATGCTACTGTAGGTTCGTTCAATTTTATGCTTAAATTTGGTTGAAAAGCATATCAGTATTTAAGCATATCATAGAATAATGTTTTCGTTTTTTCTTACAAAGTGCTGTTAGTTGCCTTTTGGTCACTCAATTTTATATATTTTTTTTTACAAAAAATATATGTACATTAAAGAGAGGGAAAATCATTTTAAACCTAGCTCCAAAAAATTATTCGAGCATGTGTATTAATCGATTTAATACTTTAGCGACATATCAGTACGAATATCTTACAACTAAACAGCGTAAAAAGGCAACTTAAAAATAATTTAGTTAAACATGAAACTAATCTTAAAATATCAAACAGCAAAGGAAATTTAGCTATCAATAATAAATAAGCGACATGAGTAATTAACTTAACAATTTGCGTTAATCTGAAGTGTGTTGTGAAATCTGCATAATATTTGTTAAGCATTTCCTTTAAATTACTTTAAATTTGCATTATTATTTATGCACCGGTGCTTTAGTGTAGATTTAGTTGTAGGTTAGTGCACATAGACAGTTGGAATGATTCTTAAAAATGCATTACCGCATAAACAAAACCATCTCTGGGGAATTACTTTGACTCATGTACTGTTAGGTATTATTAGCCAACACGTTCAATGATTCTCATCGATTACAGAATACAATAATGTACGCATTAAAATCAGATTGATTTGGAAGACTACAAGATCGTTTCTCTACGCACCCGAGAGCATTCTGGCGTTGCTGCTCAAGCTCAAGTATAATTCTTTCTTCATTTCCTTGCATGACGTGTATTTGTCAATCCCGGTAATAGTTCTTGGCACATCTCTGATTGTCTCATCTACACCCCGTGTTAATGTCATACCCTCTTGTGATTTGGTTATCAACGTGGTTAGTAATTTTATCGGTGATTTGTATATTAAAATTCTCGTCTTCTCCTAGCCTGGATGGTATCCCTTCCTCGGTGAATAAGAAATGTAAATTTACGTTTTGAATCCATCTGTACTGAAATATTAATCGTTCCTTCTTCTTAAGTTCCTTTGCCTAAGATTTGGTTCTTAACTGTTGGGGTGTCTCTCTGCTTAGTGCTCCAACCAAAGTTTTTGAATATCTGTGCCTTTCCTTGTGTTTCTACATATATTTGCGTCATCAACACGGCTAACCCTATGTCCCTCGTTTCATCTATGTTTACGAACAAGTTCAATGGCCGTCAAGTGGATACAATCTATACTGGCTTTAAAGCAACATTTGACAGTATTACTTTTACTTTTAATTTTTACTTGCCAAACTGTTTAAACTCGGTCTGGCGAGTCCTGTTCTATTTTAGGATCTTATCGACGATCTTAGGATCTTACGATCGCCCACATTGAATGTGCACAGCGATAATTTACGCTATATGCTATTAACAATACACCGGGTAACACTTTCGAGATTTATCCGGACTATGAACAAAGATGTCAGCTGTTAGGAGTCGATGTCGAACGCTGTTGATGTCCGTTATCTTGTTTCATCCCTGTATTTTTTTATACCAACTCCACTCCAACTCCGACCCCGTCCTCCACTTTTTGTTCCTACACGGCGTACGGCTGTCGGAAATAATGATTCTATTTTGCGTGCGGTGCGGTTATTCAATTAATACGACCATTTGTTTGACCATCACATTCCCTTACCTACCTTACCTGACCCTACGTTCTTCTTCTTCTTCTTCTCTGTGAGGTATCCCTCGGTACGACTTGGAAATCCAGCTTCCTGGGCCTTTCCAAGTTACTCCGCTGGTAGGAGCGAAATCTGCTCCAAAAACCTCCCTCACTACTTTAAGACCGGCAACTAATGGCCATATGTCCTGACCCTACGTTAAGTATTGTAAATAGTTTCGAAATATGATCCATTGTAACGTGTAGCATTAAGAATGTTGTCGAGGTTACCCCAGACAACTTTGTTCAATAAACTAAACTAAACTAATTCTACAATTCTTATCTTCCAGATAGAGCTTATCAAGTTAGGATACAGGACTCGTTTTCTAATCTATTAGATAGATCATCAGGTTTTTCTCGTGGTAGTGTACTAAATCCCCTGTTATTCCTGTTATTTGTCAATGAGCGTCTTAATGTACTTCCTTCCGTTCGTGATCTCATGTACGCAGATGATCTTAAAGTCTTCCTTCCTGGTACCTTGTTCTCTGATTGCTGTCGTCTCATAGCTTCCTCATAGATTCCGTTTCTGTTTGGTGTTATGCTATTGCGTTTGGTCGTTCTAACCAATAAGATCCTTTGCATATATGTAGCGGCAACATTAATCGTGTATCTTCTTCCATGAAGGATCTCTTTTTCGAAAGATACGAAACATAAGAGTAACGGAACATCTAACAAGGGACATTTTTTGACCAGCCAGCAGTGTTGTTTGATAGAAAAATGAAGCAAATTTTTGTCAACGGATCTTATCCAATAATTTTGTGGCGCTTCAAAAGAGTACAAAAACGTACAAACATTTGTACAAACGACAACCACGGCTAAGTACGCATATACTGTTCGTTAGATGTAGAAATTGAGAAAACTCTATTTATCACAATTCATACAAATAGGAAAGAACTGTGTCTTAAACTTTACTTACACTTAAACCGTGCAAGTATTTAGTATAGACATTAATAAGCTGACCCGATAAGTCACCCGATATAAATCTGCATAATATATCAGAACAATCAGCCCAAAAATATCGGATAAGCAATTTATATTTCCACTCACATCATCACAAATAGCATTATTTACCATCATAAACTGGTCTCATAAAAAAAATGCATCGTAGCCTTAATCATTTTCACTTAAAGCATCGCGGAATTTCAACAAACGGAATAAAATTCAATCTAATTTTTACGTAAACACAACACGTCTGAGGAAACTAATCAAAACTAACACATAAATCCACACACAGCGCTCTACCCCATTGTGCTTGATCGCCATACGATCGTCGTTGATGAATGCATGAATAAATTTTATATCTCACGACTTTTAACCACCAGCCGGCAGAGACTTTGTTCCCCAGGGGACCTCCATTGCCCAGGTGGTGAAATTTAAATAAACATTCCAAATATTTGGATACTCTAACGTTTCCTAATATTAGCGCCTGTTATCAGCTGCCGTAATGGTTTTTGAAGCTGGTCTAGTGTAACATTCGAACGAGTGATTAACATATTGCTCCTACTTTGCCATGAACAACCCTGCTGTCTGATGATCTTCAATATGCTGGAAATGAATCATCTTGTTTGTGTGGCATTTTAACCCAAATATTTGTTATACTTATTTTATAGAGCTAAAAAAAAATCAATTTCATTTTTCTATTTTAGCTGCCAACAGCGCACCTACCTCACGACGCCAGGGCGTACTACATCTGTGATAATAACGTTCCATAATGAAGCCGCTTCCACGCTGTTGCGTACGATCGCCAGCATCCTGCAACGCACTCCGTTCGATATGTTGCACGAAATAATCCTAATCGATGACTGCAGTAACGACCAAGAAAACGACAGTCTGGTACATCCTGCGAAAAATAGCACGAAACCACACGATGATCGGTATTACGAATCCTTCTCCCAAATCCCACTCGTACGCTACTACAGGAACTCCGTACGACAAGGTACTCGTCCAATGATGCATCCTTCTTCTATTCAATCATACTCACCTTTATCTTTCTGTATCCTCAGGACTGATACGCTCAAGAAACATTGGTGCGACGTACGCGACCGGAAGCTACATTTTGTTTCTAGACAGTCATTGCGAGGTGAATCGGGGCTGGCTGGAACCGTTGCACGATCGGCTCGCAATTGACGCCACTGCCATCCTTAGTCCCGTGATAGACATAATCGATCCGCGTACGTTCGAGTATCGGGCAAACAGTGCCCGGCTACGGGGTGGTTTCGATTGGAGCCTCCACTTCCGTTGGTTACCGATCGCCGACGAAGAATTCGAGCACCGGCGTCATGATGAATCGCTACCCTTCTACAGTCCTGCCATATCCGGTGGTATATTTATTATGGCGAAGAATTTGTTCGAGCAGCTCGGTGGGTTCGATCCAGGGATGGACATTTGGGGAGGTGAATCGCTCGAAATGTCACTGAAGGCGTGGATGTGTGGAGCGCACGTTGAGGTGGTGCCCTGTTCCCGCGTTGGACACGTCTTTCGGCGCAAGCATCCGTTTAGTTTTCTGCCAGATGGTAGTCATTTGACATATCTGCGGTACGTAAAGGGGATTATATTAGAAATGACACTAAGTAATGACCAGGATTGGAACCGTCAATATTATTGAGAAGGAATATCAAAAACGAATCGAGAGCTTCAAGCCAATGATAGCTATGTTATATGATCCGCATATTCCGAAGTTGCAACTTCCAAGTCCCTAGGATGGCCCTCCTTAGCGTCATGTTAACAAAACGACTAAAAGTTCTAAAAGTTTTACCTACTTTCCTTTAGAACTCAATTTGGTGTTCGAGTAATGGACGAGCGTCATTTTTTATATCAGTTTAATCGATACGTAGTGTCATGTAGTTCTTCCGCTTTGCCGGTTTACTTAGCTATTAATATCTTACAAAGCACTGAGCTTATCCTCATTCTTATTACAATAGCAGCTCACCCAAGGTTTGATAACGGTTGGTCTATAACGTTTCTAGATATCCCAGAAGCGGCGTCGAATGTCTGTTGGACATGTCTTATCCATTAGAGAATTCGTGCAGAGAAGAACCAATGTGTTAATTTCGTCCTGATTGTCTTTTTTTATACAACTATTCCTCCCAAAAACAGATTTGAAAACCCCGTTCGTTACTTAGCTCCGCATGTAATAATATTAGTTATTTCAAAAAAATTAATTTCCATCTCACACACTTCCTTAACATTACAGCAACACAAAGCGTGTGGCACTCGTTTGGATGGACGAGTTCAAAAACTTCTTCTACGATGCCCGTCCAGAAGCAGTGTCCGTCGATGTGGGTTCCGTCCGGCAGCAGCAGGATCTGCGCCGTTCGCTAAGCTGTCGCAAATTCAGCTGGTACCTGCAGAACGTTTTTCTCGACCTGAAGCTACCGAACGAAAACAATGTCGCATTCGGGCAGCTCCGTCACGGCGAACGATGTCTCGCCATTAAACCAAAGAGATCGCTAGCATCGGCCCGAACGCGCAAGCGATTGGTTGAGAACGATGTAACGTTGGTAGAGTGTGCGTCGCGTGATAACGACGGCAGTGAAGGGCAGCTACAGTGGGCACTACATAAAACCAATGGACAGCTGAGCACGAACCGAACGGCTTGTCTTACGGTGCGTAACGGCTATGTCCTGGCAGAACGATGTCGTCAGAAAGGTGGTGGCAGCGTTCCGGCACGAATTGATGAGAAGGATGGACAACGGTGGCAGCGACAGGGCGGAACACTGATACACCAAGCGAGCGGCATGTGTTTGGAAAATCTTGTCCGGGAGGATGTGGGTGCGTCCGAGTGTCGCCGTGGCGCACCGTCGCAACTGTGGAGTTTCTCCGTAGAAGTGCAGCAGCTCACGCGCAAGTGATCTATGTTGGCTTTGGCACCAAAAAATATACGTTATACGTTAAAACTTACCCCACACGGAGTTGATTTCATGCTTTTCTTTCCAATTCATCGCAATGAGTATAACGATCCGCACGCTTGTTTGTTAGTTGATAGTAGTGTGTTTCCTTTTCACCGCGTGTGTTCGTGTGTATGCTTTAACTCTTTACATCACAATATTACATTCGAATTGAGTACCGGTGCTATCGTGTAATTTGCTTGACATCTTTCTCGCTTTCCCACAAATTTGCTCCTTTCCTTACTTCAAACGGCAACCGTCGTCATCTTACCAGCAATAAACCGTTTGAAACTTATAAGCGATAAAAATAACGGACTCCAGAGTATTGTCGTCCATTGTCCGTGTGTGACAGAACTGATGAAGATGGTTTGTTCCTGTTCTTCTCTATCGTTTGGTGATAATACACATCTTTCATCAACACTGAACTAACCCAACATACCCGTACTCTCCTGCGAACGGCCCCCACCAATTCAACCCATACCGTGATCGGTTAAAATATAGCTTGTATATTTGATTCCCGGTTCCGTGATGTGCGGTTTGTGACTGTTTGTGTGTTCGTCTAGCTACATATTTTACTCCTGGCATAACATAATAAAACCAACGATTAGGTTTGATAAAAGATACATCCATCTTGTTCGAAATTAGCGAATAGAATATATAAATAACAATCATATGACCAACGGAACTTGAAATTATGTTTTATGGGTACTCTTATAGTATGAGCCTTTATGGTGATGATATGTCGTATGATGTTTTTAATGCCTTGGTAGATTTCGGAACATTCGGATCGAAAAAGTAAGGAATAAGGGCTATGGCGAGAGAAAACTTATCGTACAACTGCATAATCAGTGCAAATAATCATACGAGATAACAATTTTTATGGACGTGTACCAAGGTCCAACTACTTATTGAACGCTTCTGAGTCACTAGACCAGAAGTTGAGACATTCATTGTACGGAAAATCAAGTTGGATCGGATGAAAATAGTCTAAACTTAGTTTTTAAGATTCCAACTAGCAAGAAGATTTGATCGAATGAGATCCACCACAATAACCGACAGAATGTTATGCCACACAATATAGGTTACGACTATTGGAATCGAGAATTGTGAAATATCGCGAAAAAAAAGGTATAAAAAACATATTAACGCTTCCGCTATCGCTTGAAATATAATGAAAGTTAAGTGAAAGGAAAGTAAAACGTGAAGCAAAGGTTTTACACTCAACCTAAACATTTGGAGCACAAAAATTCAAACATTTTCACAATATTCTCAAGAAAGTCATTTGCTTAGCTTTAACAGATGAGGCCTCCGCCATTCCGACGTTCGTAACGGCCATGTCAATGCAAACAAGATGCGCAAAGAAACGTGACGAAGTACTAATTCTGAAATTGCTAGACTGATTCCTGTTTTCATACTGTTAGTACGACCATAAATGAATAGACGAATGCGTTTTGCTTAGCGTTAAAAAGAATTTTTTACCAACAGTAAGGTTATAATCGATTTTTGGAGTAAAATATGCAACAAAACGAATAATGTTTGCGCTCACCGTATATTAACTGTAACTGAATATAGTTTGTGTTGTCTCCTGCTTGTATTCCAAGGTTTGGAATAATCCACGAATTTATGGAGCTTTATAGTGCATTGGTCACGTAGTGTAAATATTTGTATTGAAAAAATATACTGTTCATATATATAAATTTCCTAACACACCACACGCAAACACGAACCAAGAATGTGAATGAGATTCATCTTGCTTGCTTCCCGTCAGATAGCAAATAGTACACCCGAAATGGCAAGCGAACCTGATGCGATAGAAAGGATGATAGCATTCGAATCTGATAATTCAAAAAAGTAGTTGCAGAAACAAGATGCAGCGCAACACAATTACTTTCACTAGTGAGTATCGATCCCTCGTTTTCAATATAACACAATTCCGTCGCTTTGTTACAGCATCACTGGGATCAGCTGTACCGTTTGTGTTGTACATCTAATGACTAAGTTTGTTTGGTGGCTATGCGCGACGGACGACAAAAACAACGATTATTATCAATTATTAAACTAAAACAATGTAACGAACAAAACAACGAATACCCCGTGCCCTGTGCTCTCTGATGAATTCCCCGCGCCCAGCCCAGCCCAGCCCAGTCCCCAGTTCTTGCTACCTGCTCAAATATACACCCTAATTGGCTCAGTTGTCTTTGGGTGGCAAGCAAACGCCCCAGCCCAGTACGCGCCGATCGAACCCACTCGAGAAGAGGTTACAGTTCGAGCTGATATCCTCGGTCCAGGCGACGGCCGATACCATGCGCCGGTGGCCCTGGCGGCTTGTACGCGGTAACCGGGCAATGCGCTGTCCGTTCAGATCGAACAATCGAATATGGCGATTATCGTGCGGGATGGCGATCACTCCACTGGCCGACACCGCCAACCGATTAACGGCCGAATCCGTGCGGATGGTGGTAAGCGCGGAGCGCATGTTGCGCAGCTCCCACACCTTCACCGAACGGTCGTCCGATCCGGACACTACCTTATCGTCGCGTGTGAATACTGTTGAGGTTACGTTTCTGGAAACAAAAACCGATCGAAAAACACATTTACAACATGTTCTATACGTTTTATCACAATGCCTTACTCAGTGTGTCCTTGGAAAACTGAAACCGCCGGGATGGGGTCACGGAAATCCCACAGCCGGAAGGTGGAGTCGCGTGAAGCCGTCACCACGAGCCGCTGACTCGGATGGGCCGACGCGTGCGTCAGCTCGTGATCGTGACCGCACAGTGGATGCAACGGTTCGCGGGTTTCCACGTCCCACAGGATCGCCGTTCGATCCCAGCTGGCCGTTATGACCTGATCGCCTCCCGGTAGCCAATCGGCGGCTACTACCACCGCCGTGTGTCCTCCTGGGCCAGAAAATTCACACAACGGCGTCCGTAGCACATCGATCCTTTCCTTCTCCTCGTACGGTCCTTCCTCCTCCTCTTCCAGCTCCTCCTCGGACGAATGGCCTTTTCGTGCGGGCACTTCCCAGTTGACGGCAGCCTGCCATATTTGTGCGGTGGCGTCCCCACTGCCAGTCAACACAATGTCACGCGTCGGATGAAACTTGATCGAGTTGACCGATCCACTGTGGCCCTGGTACTGCAGCAGACAGCGTCCCGTATCGATGCCCCAAATGCACGCACTGTGATCGGCCGAAGCGGTACCGATGATGGGCTGGCCAGCTTTCGTACTAACCTGCCACACACCGTCCTTGTGGCCACAAAATTCGCGCACCAGCGAACTGACGACCGACTGGGCCTTGAAGCTGGACACGATGCGACTCGTCTGGGCACGCAGTTTGTGGCCGGCCTTCACTTTGCTGCCCGCACTGCCAAGCTTCGATTTGAAGCTCTTGTTTACCGACCCGTCCACCTCGAATGCATCCTGCAGTGGAAGCCGCTCGCCGACGGTTGAATCACGCGGCGTTCCAGCGACAGCTTCCAACTTTTCACGCACTGCAAGAAAGCAAACCATAAAATGGAGACGTAAATGAAATGTTCACGAAACGTGCCCTTGGGCCGGTGTACTTACGGCTCATGTTTTCCACATGCAGTATTTCGAACTCTTTCTCGATCTGCGAAAACAAATGATGCAGACGGGCACGGAACGGTTCTTCGCCACCTCCCAGCGTGCCAGGCATAATGTCTTCGGCCAAACTGCCCAGCTTTAGCGAACGCTTCGCGGTCAGTTGTTTGCCCATGACGGACGCCCCACTGACACCACCGGCCGTTGCACCAGCCACACCCGAACCCGGGGTACCAACGCCGACACCAACCCCAGCACCTCCGGCAGGACCACTCCCACCCGCTGTGGTACTAACCCCGGTTGTTCCTCCGCTAACCGAGGAAGCGGCAACCGCGGGCTGCTTCGACGAGGCTCCATCAAGGGGCATTTTCTGACGACCAAGCAAATCTAAAGCCATCGATTTTATCGAATCCGCTACCGTGAGCTGGTGCCTTAATCCGTTTCCGTGCGCCACCACCACCACCGTTGCGCTCCGGGAGCGCTTGCGATATCGTTGTTGTCGTTATGCAAGGTGTGCAAATGCGTCGTCGATTGTCCCCTCCCAAAAGCCACCAGCACCTGCCTTCGCCGTTGCTGCTACGCGTACGCTTTTCAAGGCAATACGGGGTGGAAAAGTACACCCACTTCAGGACCACCTTTCTACTGCACTCTCACCGTATCCGTTTCACTGAAGGTCAATATTTCCTAATCAATTCCTATCCGTGTACGCTAGGGCGAAATTCCGTTCAAGCTACCATATTTATCAGCGTGCAAGGTTTGGTGGTAACTCGTCACCGATTAATAATGTCGTCGTTATCCTTTAAAACAACACGGCAACAAGAACTCAGAAGCAAATTGTCCGATAAGATACACCAAAACAGGGGACTGGAGGTATTCTTCCTAGCGCTTGACTTGTCGAATTTGTTTTGAGCACCACCTTTGGTCGAAGATGAGACGAGCTGTCAAATGGAGCAGGGTTGTCGCATCGAAACATTACAGTAATAAAAAAAATAGTTTTATAAGTTGATTCTAATACCCTGGTGGTACTTCCAGAGTTATGTGAGTTTTTGCTACAATCATATCACAAATAAAGCTTTAAAAATAGCATATGATTTATAATAATAAAAAGCCCATTGTGCTTTGACATCCCTCACATCGCTGCACTGTGTTGACGTTTACAATGACATTTGACAACTGCCAACCGGGAGAGCTTTCATGCTTTTGTTTATGCGGGTCCTTTTGTGCATTCTGGCGCAGCATAAAGCTGCACTTTCGAGACTGCGAGTCACGTTGCTGACTTCAAATTCAATTTTGCGATAAAAATGCATTTCGCGTTACGACACAATTACAATTAAAAAAAAGAACAAAATATCCAGCTTCAATTCAATCGATACATTTTTTGAATTTCAAATCTGTATCGCGCAACTGCCATCGTCACGTGACTATGAAAATTGCGCTCTTTGTATTGGAACAATCAAAATGCTTTCGAAAAATTGGACCTATCATTTGATTACATTTTTGTCTCATAATGTATATAAACATTTCTTTATTTAATTTCGCTTATCTTCTATCACAAAACTAGTTTGTACGGCTTTTCGGATGCACGATCGTCATGACGTAGTTAATTGCACTCTCATCACCGCGCGATCGTTGCATAGCGTGTCGTCCAGAATCGTTAACTAAAGCTCGCGATCGTACACTAGCCTTCATTGCAAGGAAATCTTCCTGCAGTTCTTTCATGAGATTTTCAAATCGATTAATACGACTCATGTAAGCCTCGAAAACATCCGGATCGTTTTTGTGTTCCGCTGTACCGTTGAATTCGTTCGTTTCCTTCAGCTTATTGTAATCTTTCAGCAGTTGATCGTACTTCTGGCGGCTTACATAATTGTCCATATTGTGTGTAGTTTCGGCTTTTGGCAAGTCTTCGATTGTTGCCATTTTACCAGAGCTTGTGCACGTTTGTCGCGTTGTGTTCGGTTTCGCAAGTACTTCACGAATGAGCTAATCGCACTGAACGACAAGCAATAGGAATGTGATGTTGCCATCTGCTAAAGTTATCAGTTAATGACGGTGGCCATAACAATGAGCAGAACGTGTAGATGAAATGCGTCAGATAAATGGAACCAGAATGCGAAAATTTGCTCCCGACTCACGAAATACGCAAGACGCTTAAGTAAACATATACGATGTGGAGTTTGTTATTTGTTACCACAAAATAATACAATACGTTCCATCATGTACAACTGGTTTCTGTGTGTAATTGTTTTATAATCGGTCAAAACTAAGAGATAATGATGTTCCACAGCTTCATATCAGATGGCCGGTGTTGTTTTGAACTGCTTGTACAGCACGCAAGATACGAAGTTTACGCAAAAGAAACGTGTGTGTACTTTTATCTCTTTAGACGATGTGAAACAGATAGGAAAACAGCTGATTCCATGAGGGTATTTTTTAAGTTAGATTTGCTTTTGTTGTCGAAATAAAAGCGCAGATTTGATAAGTACTTTTCAGAGATAATCGGTTAAAACTGCAGTTGGATTGTTCAATGTAATATGATGCACAAGTTCTGTTTCGAATTGTGGCACAAGGAAAAGAAGAAATCTGGTACAAACGCAGAAGTAGAGAAACAGATAAAAAGTAGCAATACAGCACTAAAACTAATGGCGGGATAAACGATGAATTGAGTCCGTAGCCAAGAGAAACCTTGTCATCTGAGGAGCCTCATTACAAGGCAAAGGCATGTCAACGTCCCACGAACCTCGGGCCAAGAAGACTCGTTGAAAAAGCTAAGCTACAGTGTTCTTATCTATTGGAGTTCTAAGTGAGCGTTAAGCTCACTCCATGCCTTGGCAACTACCAAAGAAGAATGGTGAGAACAATAGCGTTGAGGCCGATGAAATATGTAGTTCATGTTAATTTGCAATCTTTCTTATATCTTGTGTCCTGCTTGGTTCGCAGGAGTGTTATCTAAAGTAACGATCGTGGCCATAGCTCGTAATCCTCATCACCTTTCGTCATCATCATACATTTGGAGCATCGTTTGGAGAAAGGTTGAACAAACTGTGAGTCTAATTGTTAATAAGACAGGTCAGGCGTTCATGACAACAGTATCTATTACCAGTCTGTTTTACTTGTTTAGGAATCATGCCAACATACCGTCCAGAACTGCCTAAGTATATTCAAAGTTGCACCACTAGCTACCAACTGAATTGCGGCTATTCCACTACCAAACGGACAAATTTTGGAAAACACTGGCGTTGGATTTCTGAGGTGTAGTACTCTTGAAGTAACACACCTAGGACAGCTAAGGAGTACACACTTAGGAGCTAAATAAGCAATGTGGGCGACGCAACAAAGTACTTAATATGACTCTTTTTTAACAAATAGTAAGTTAAGATATGCAATAACTCAGTTTAAAAGTTTTATTTTTCTTTAACTGCATGTGTGTGTGTGTCCTTTGATAGAACCTCGCAACTATCTTTCGAAACGATTCTATGCTTAGCGTCTGTAGCTCGCAATCCAACGTAGACACTAAATCCATAATGTATTTCGCTTGTGTGAGAGGCATTAATCAACAGTAGTTTAAACTCATTCGTTAGCTATACAACAACAACGACAACAACACATCGGTTTAGCTGTACAGTTTCAACGGATAAGGTAACGTTGCGTTTTTGTCGTCTTCATTGCTTTTTTACATGCTCAAAGCCATGCCTTCAAAGCAAGAGATGGAGTCGTCTAAACATCGATCAATGATAAGTATCTACAACACTCACACACACACACACAAGGCGAATTTTGCAGCATTTGTTTCACGCAAATGTGTTTATCTATATGTGTAATCGTATCTATTACTGTTACTTTATGTTATTTTCGCTATTTCTGCCAGCAGAAAACTATTTAATCGTCGTTGATTGAATCGTCGTTACCTGTTTCTCTCTCTATCTTTCTTTCTCTCTCGATTATAGCATGTGTGTGTGTGTTTTTGTAAAGATTAGTGAAGTGATTTTATGGTTTCGTTATTTAACGCTTTTGCTGAATTCTGTGTGACTAAGTTTTGTTTTTTTTTGTTTGTTTCCAATACCCTAAAACATCACGTCTACGAAACACGGTTACAAAAAACTTGTATAGTATCATTCTTCATTTCTCTAGCGTGCTGATTCTGTTTTTTTTCTGTCTTCTTCTTAATAATCCGTTGGGATAATTTGCGAGCAGTTTGTGTTGTTGTTGGAGGGTTCGTTTGTACAGGATTGTCTGTTCTAACGCAGACCAGTTAGCACCTTTCTTGCTTGCCACACGCACAGGTTATACTGATTCGTTGAGCTGAAATGAAATGGTTTGAGTGGGTGGAAACTGTACCCTCTGGTTTGTTTGCGGTGTGAAAACTGTACCCTCTGGTTTGTTTGCTCTATCGTTAAATCTACCGAATAAACACCGATGATTATCAACCGGAAGCGATAGAAATATAATTTTTCTTCTATTCTGTATGCTGGTTCTATACAGTACGGGTAGCACCACCACTCTGAAGCAATAAGTACCACAGAAGCTAATGATTGAATCTATTGCTGACAATCCTATTCATGTGCAAGTTTGCAAGATAAGACAATCAGAGAAATCGGTGGAATTTTCAGCATTATGCACTATTTTTTAACCTCACGTTATCTGCGATAGGGTGTTGAAAATAGCAATTTCTACCTTTAAACCATTCAAATTTGACTCTGATTCTTCTGCAATTCTTCAACCGAAACTTGTATAGTATCATTCTTCATTTCTCTAGCGTGCTGATTCTGTTTTTTTCTGTCTTCTTCTTAATAATCCGTTGGGATAATTTGCGAGCAGTTTGTGTTGTTGTTGGAGGGTTCGTTTGTACAGGATTGTCTGTTCTAACGCCAGACCAGTTAGCACCTTTCTTGCTTGCCACACGCACAGGTTATACTGATTCTTTGAGCTGAAATGAAATGGTTTGAGTGGGTGAAAACTGTACCCTCTGGTTTGTTTGCTCTTTCGTTAAATCTACCGAATAAACACCGATGATTATCAACCGGAAGCGATAGAAATATAATTTTTCTTCTATTCTGTATGCTGGTTCTATACAGTACGGGTAGCACCACCACTCTGAAGCAATAAGTACCACAGAAGCTAATGATTGAATCTATTGCTGACAATCCTATTCATGTTCCTTATGTTGCTTTTAGCAGCTTGGATGTGCAAGTTAGCAAGATAAGACAATCAGAGAAATCGGTGGAATTTTCAGCATTATGCACTATTTTTTAACCTCACGTTATCTGCGATAGGGCGTTGAAAATAGCAATTTCTACCTTTAAACCATTCAAATTTGACTCTGATTCTTCTGCAATTCTTCAACCGATCCCATCTTTCTTTCGATGATACACTTCTTTCGTCGGTGTTACAGTTTAAATTGTTTGTTTTTATTGCCGAAAGTGTGTCCTTCCAAAAAAATATATTCCTTAGACTTAGAGTGAAAAACGTAGATTGGTATTTCACTTAAACGTAAATATATAGGACACCGACGGTCACATCACGACGGTTACTATTATACCAGCCAGCCATTTCCACCCGGCTGGGGAGGGGGTGGGGAGGACACTCAGGAATCAACAGGATAGAGGAAGCGAATGTGTCAGGAGGAGGAAGAAGCATTCGTGGAGGGGAAGAATCGAGTAGGAGGAATCGGGGCAGAAAAACAATTGAAGGACAGCAGTTCCAAGTTCCACAAGCACACAATTGGAAAAATTTATACTAACCAAAACAAAAAAAGCAAACGTTAAGGACGATCGGCCATTTTGCTGCACAATCTTTTGCTTTCGCTGCTTGTCTTTACTGATATGGGGCCAGCTTACATCCCAATAATAGTCCATTCCCAATCATACAAACACACACACAGGCACACTCGCACACATACATACTATCGCCCATGCACACATACATCTATAGGTTTGCTTGAACTTGTGTGTGTTTTTTTTCCTATAAGCTATATCCTTGATTTTATTCGACCGTTTCTTCTTTTTTGTTTTATGATTTCGTACCCATTCTACTAGCCCTTTAAACGCTATGCACCCCTTCTTCCTCTGACGCTTGCCACATTCAGTTCAGCTCTTGGTTTGATATCTTTTCCTGATTGTTGTTGCACCATCATTGCACCTACACACGGCTGTACATACATGCATATTCCGCATATGTAGCATATTCTGTACACTACTTCCTAGTCCAATTGCTTGTGTTTGTTGTTTTGTTTGTTTGTTTGTTTTTATTTTTTTTTCAAGTATAAATCACCACTATGTGCAGCTAGCTGCACACCGAGCTGTGTTGCTTTCTTATTAAACTTAAAAAAAGACAAGAAGGTGTAAAGCTGCCTGGCCCCTCCTCTTAATCTCCATTTATATACGTATATCCAAAAGCGACATACTTCCTTCCGTACGCATGAAATCCTAAACAGACCAGAAGGCGCAACATCATGCCCCCGTGTAACTAACCTTGCCCTACAATAGCAGCCCATTCGTCGTCGTTAGATTGAATATTTTCAGCAGAATTGTTTCTCTCGGCGACGAACCTGTGTGCGTGCGTATCTGTGTGTGCATGTGTGTATGTGTGTGTGCGCGCCCTTTGCTGTATGTGTGCTCCGGAGTGGGAAGGTAAGGTAATAGCAGAACATTTGGGTATGGAACTAAAACAAATCTTTTAAAAAATGCGAACCACTGTGATTAACTCAAAAGCTGCAGTTGCAACAGATATACGCGTGGCTTGCACCAGATCTCGTATTGGAAACGAAAAAGATCATCACAAGTAATCGTTTTCACATTGTCACACGCACGCACATACACACGCACACAAACATGCACGCGGATTTTGGGGGACAGTTTTACAATAAATTAATAATTAATTACAAGAACCGTATCCGATCTGCCTTTATCCCGCTATTATTGGGCTGTCGTGCGCGCATTTGTTGTTGTTGTTGTTGTTGTTGACCGTTGCGTCAGTTCCATCTCGGCCGGGACGTCGCCTCGTACGTAGTAATCGGCCGCCTTGTTGCCGGTGCCATTGCTGAGCGTACCGTTGGCGCTGCCATTGGCCACGTGGCCATTCTGTTGCTGTTGTTGTTGTTGCTGCAGGAGCAGCTCAGCTTCCCGCTTTTTGGCAGCGGCGGCTAGATCTCTCTTTAGCTGTGGAGAAAGATAAAAAGAAACAACAATTAGACTCAACTGTTACTCCAATAAGTAAATTCCAATTGAAATCTTTCGCTTGAGAAATGACACACAAAATCAAAAATTATTACAACTGTGGCGATCATTAAATCGTCATCCACGTCATCAAACTCCTCATCAGAGTCCAACACTATCACGAATGGGGTAGCGCGCACGACGGGCCCGTGTCTCTAAGCGCAGGGCGGTGTAGAGTCGTAAAATAAATTAAAAAGAACTGGTTTTACAATCGGATGATCGCACCATTTGCTCGTGAAACGAGAAGAGCGCAAAAAGCCACTATCACACATAACATGTCGCTCTATCATCAGGCTACCTCTTGGTCTTGGAAAGAAACCAATGTTCACACATGTAGTTTACTAAACTTAAAGGGATGGACGATGGCAGTGGCTTTCGGATAGTGAAAGTGATCGCACCATTTGCTAAACACAAACGTTCGTAGCTTTGTTATGGTTCCGAAGGCGTTCAGAGTATGGGACAAATAAAAAAAAAATTGAATATATTGCTGGTTCACAGTGTCAAAATTACACAATGGAAGATAAATAATTAACAAGTCCGATGGAAACTTTTCATCACCGAAGCTTCGACAACCATGGACATCCACCCAACGAATGTCTTCTATGTCCTTGCGAATTGTAGAACTCTTGTACCATTAACAAACTAATGTACACTGTTAAAACAAGGGACAGGGAATTGTTTTGCGAACTGCAGAAAACAACCAGAAACATACGGAAGAAATACGTGATTTGTGAAATCTGGTCGAGAAATATATCACACAACAACCCTGACCCGGAGAGGTTTTTATAAAAGAAAAGGATATCGCATCCATTACCATACCTTTTGGGCCTTGTATGTGGACTGGTAGAACTCGTTGAACAGGAAGAAGAACATCACAGCATGCATTCCGATCCACCAGACGAAAGCTTTCGGGTAGTTGCAGTCGATGAACAGCAGCTGGAAAGCGTGTACCATAATCAGGACGAATTGAACCTGCCGGATGAAACAAACGTTTAATATTTATCCTTTCTTTGTCGAGAACGATGATGATGCTGGGAGGACATGCCTTCGTCCCTGCACTTACCATCTGAAGGGCGGTTAGATATTTCTTCCACCACAAATATCTCTGGAATTGCGGTCCGAGGGCAGTAAACAGATAGTACGTATACATCACTATGTGTACGAACGTGTTCAAAAGGCCGAAGAATGTGCTGTGACCGCCTGTATTGTGGAGGAAGGGAAGAAAAGGGCAGATTTGCAAAAAGGCATTAGAAATCGAACGAGCATATGGGTTCGTGCGGTGAAGACATCGCCGACGAGGCTTACCTGGAGTGAACTTAACACCGAACCATACCGACATTGGCATACATCCGTGGTGAATGACGTGCAATGTAGACACTTGACTACTCTTTTTGCGCATTACAAAGAAGAACTGTCGGGAGGAAAAGGTAACACATTGGATGTATTAGAAACCGATAGTATGTGAATTCGATTAGCGGATTCATCCTTTCAGCCTGTCTCCATCACAGCCAACCAAACACACAAACACTCGATGACACACTCATTCTGTTCTCGATGCTCATTCGACTCTAGCCGCTGCTATGTTGAACCTTACATGCACGCGATCGGTTTATAGAACGCACTGACCATCGATCACACACATATGTTTGCTCGCACCGGGGTATTCCAAGGCAGTCCGGTTATACCGTGCGCATTCGCGTTCACGGACACGCTTTTCTAGGGTGCAACGGAGCTGCATACAAGCTTGACCCGGTCAGTAGAGCTGCCACTTACATGCGCACCCGCGACCTGTCACTTCAAGCTAGTAATGACAGCTGCACTTGCTACCATTCCTTTGTTGGTGCGATTGGCTAAACTAGAACACCCACCTTCTGCACTAGAACCTCAACCAGCGACCATTATGCTACATAACCACATCATATGATATTATCAGGTCAACTAGCTTCTTTTATTTTTACTTCGGAACCAACATCGTATTCATTTATTGCATTAATTTGAAAGCGGGCTCGTCTGCTGCGCTACCCGGCCGGTGCCCGATGATGTTAACCATTGTGCCTTTCCCAAAACGCTGCATAAATTGCGTGCGAAAATTCCTACCAATCCGGTCGGTGTCAAACGAAAACCGGAATTGATGCCGATTCACTGGACATATCTCTGCACCGTACACAGCCGGTTCTATCGTTTGTTCCGCGTTGCGCACCAGCAGACGATCCCCGTACCATGGCCATGCACTATGGTCGAAGTCCAACGCAGATAAAAGCAGCAGGATCGACGCACCAGAAAAGCTGGATAAATAAGAAAATAAGCTAACGGGAGTGTAGCATTTCATGCGAATGAGATTCGCGCGCGTGTTCATGATCCGGACATCCGTACCCGGATTTTACCATTTTTGTCATTCTGTGCTGTTCCAAAAAGATTGTTCCAGGAGCATTTTCTCATGCATGGTATGAAGCCACTCAGTCACAATGTAACACAGACATCGATCGTTTAGCATCGACCCGAGGCGCGATCTACACGCAGATGTTAATGCAAGTTTCAAAAGCCTCTGCTGCTTTCTGTTAATGGCCAACGGACGGAGAGATCTGGTGAATCCCGTATTCGCAGTTCAATGATCCACGATTTCTGTTGTCATCTTCGGCGCTGACCGATAGGATATAGTACTTGACATTCAACTCTCATTCGCTCTTTGTTGGCGTCTCCAAACGATAAACATTCGTTCCGCAGGTCGAATCTGAAACTCGAGTAAACACTTCCAACAATCTTAAAAACCGCACAAATAAAACCATGTTGAGCTAGTGGCTTTCGAACGCGCCGAAAATCGGCTGATCACATTTGCCTAGCACTGGGAGACATTCAGCCGTGGCGAAGATGACGGATTGTTCCATCTCACACAGATCCTGACTTTTATATCTACTTATGGTTCGATGGTGCTATTTGTTTTGCCTGTCAATATTGACCACTGTAGTGAGGTGGTTTCTTCTTTATCCTCATTTCATTTTGGTAGCAGCAATTTGTAACTACCGAAAAAACTAACATACGTGAAAGACGAGCCCTCGTCCAGCTTTTTTGTCTCGCTTTTTTGAGGGCACAGCATCTGTATACAACAATACGACTTGTCATGTCTTGAACAGTGATGGAACTGTAAAAAATAGAAAACAATACCTAAGAATAGAGACACCCTTCGTCAGAGCATTATTTGCGAATCGTGTGTCCAGCAGCAGAAGCTAAGTAAACAGGGCTCATCATCTCGCGGATGCTGACGTGTATTACGCCGCTAATTCGCGAGGTGGTTAGTTTTTCAGCTGCAGGTACGACCGAGTCAGGAAGTGATCTTCGATTGACGTAAATGGTGCTTCGAGTATCGCAATGACCGACACTCTCTCTTTTTTGTGTGCGGTTCTGGTGCGGTCATACCTAACTGCCACCTGCTGCACGAAGGAAATGACCGGGTGAGTGTCTTCCGTATATACGGATTGATGGCCATCGTACCGCGCAAGGGTGACCGTGACGAAATATGTTCAAGGGTATTGGAGCACCCTTTGATTATGTTTTTCTTTAGCTCATCCATCGTGGGGTTCTTTTGCTCAATAGCGACTAATGATGCTGGCCGGTGAGCGTTAACAATTGATCGTTAAGCAGTAACGAATAGGTACGAATGTTCTGAGCGTCGGTTGTGCTGAAGATTGCTGACGGATGATTATTACAAGTTTATAGAGAAACCATAAATGCTTAACTTACCGTGTCAAAGAATTCGGTGAATTTTGAGAAGTAGTACCACCAGCAGGCATGCACCATCTAAAGAATCCGTGTAAAGGTTGACAACACGCGGCAAAAATACAGTGGAAGAAACAAATTGTGTTATTAAAAGGATATTCTATCCATCTAACAGCGATGAGAACGATTCAACGAAAGGAGCCAGGGTGCGAGATGCTTTAGTTGAAAGACGATTGAGATTGATTTGAGACTGCAGGGATAGTACAAACGAAGGATGAGACAGCAAGCACACATTAACAAATGAGAAGGGCCTAAAGATTTTTTTCTTGATGATAAATGGTGATGGAGAAAATCAACGTAGAACAAGAAAATTAGATGCAATGAATGGATATTAAAGGATAAGAAAAGAGAGACAAACTTTTTTAGCATGAAACGTAATTCAAGAGACAAGTATTGGTTCGAAGAGCATGCAGATGGAAAATTTTATACTTTGAGGATTTCATAGATAGGAATGGAACAAAGGAGAGTAAAGGAGGATCAGAGATGAGAACAATGCTCCAATGATCGATGTAACGATTTGATTGTTATTTTCGAAATTATAATAACTAATTGTATATATTAAGGAGTTTTAGTAGTAACAAAGGATATTTAAATAAATACTAAGCAAATATTGTTAAACAGTGAAAGTAAAACAAGTGTGTGCGTGTGTCAGTAATCAATCCGAGTAAACTAAAAACGTTAAGAATGATGTATAATCAAAACAAAAGCATGATTAATAGTTGATTGAGAGGATGTTAGCTTTCACCGTCGTTAAATATACTTAGTAAGGTTAGCGAATAGTAAATAGGGATGAAGTTGATACACCCGGTAAAGCAACCCTGGCACTTTCCGTACGATATTCAGTGCGTGTGCCGAGTTTTGACTCGAATCGAAACCTACCCGCAGCGTTTTGGGGTGGTTACTATAGTCGACTGGCTGGCATCGGAAGTTATAATGTCCCGTTAGCCAACCCGATACACCAATCTGCAAAAAGTGGCAAAAAGTGGTCCAGTGGTTAGTGTATGTGCCGAATCCGGGTTTTGTTTTGTTGCTGAGCAGTACTGCTTTTTTTCGTGTTGTTTTTTGATTTTTTGTCTGAAGCACAGTGTATACGTCTTTGTTTGGTGTGAAAATCCGTGTGCATGAGTTATTTTACGTGGGTCTGTATGTAAGTAATCTGCGTGTGTCTGTGTCTGTGTTTGATGTTCGATTGGTACACAATTTGGATACAGTCCAGTACAACAGTCGGCATCGTCGAGTGAGTGCTGCCTCTCGTATGAGGTTTTGACCAGCGCATGTCGCTCTATTTAGTAGTGCCTACTGTCTAGAACATCAACAAGTGCGCTTGTACACTAAACAACGATTAGCTGCTATCTATATATTTATGTATGTAGTCTGAAAGCTCAAACAGAAATCTAATATAAATCAACTTCTGCCCTCCCGCCGCATACAAACTTCCCAAACATACAAACCGTTTAGTCTGATCACTGGTCTTTTACAGCTTTCAGTGAGTAGTAGCGATATAACGTCTGCACATTTCTTAAAATACTAGGACATAATAAACATACCCACACACACACACGTACACCAACACAAAAAGTGAGCCTAGGTCTTTTGCTAGGATTCTTTGGTGCATCTTTCGGGGTGCGACGTTATGTGGATGTGTGTTGCGTGCATCTCTTCACGATTGCACTGTTTCGTTGCAGCTACACGTGGTGAGACAACGAGAAGAGCAAGAAGTATTTGGAAACCTTCTCTTCTCACAGCCTGAACAGTGCCGGGATAGGACACATATGTTCCGCTCGGGTCATAGCATTGAGCGGATGAAGACGGGTGTGCTACACGAAGGTTTCCGTGACGTGGTTTCGATTCCGAATTTCCCTTTCACCAATTGACACAATTGACCATGAAGCGATGTTCTTTTCGATGCAACGACGAATACGGAAAGAGAGATCGTAAAGGAGGAAGAGGACTTTGCACGATGATCATGAAAAGATCATTCGAACAGTTATTGTTTTTGCTTTTGCAAGATGGCGGAAGGTAAAATAGGTCGTCAAGGATTAGCTGATACGCAGCACCGATGATGGTTCAGCACTGGTTGCAACCGGCTGCTGCAATGCGTTGACAACACTTACTCTCATCGCGCGTCCGGTAGTGCCGTGATCCACGGGTTGGCAACGGAAGCTGTACTCGCCCCACCAGCCGCCCATTAAACACTACGTACCCGGAAGATGTGTAATTGGTTCGGCACAGCACAGTAAGGAAGCGGGAAGGATACATTCATTTTTAAGAGAAAAAGAAAAACAACAATCAAGGTTTAAAGCGTATGCAGAAGGGAAGGTTTGTCCTAGAGTTCCTTTCTCTTCTTAAAGCTTGAAGGATGAAGAAGAAACGCTCGTCGGGTTCGTTGCCTTCGTTGCTCTGTTGCTGACAAGGTCAAACAGAACACAGAATACCTGCAATACGTCCAAAAGTACAACTAGTGAAAGGGATTTCACCAACCCCAAGTGCTCTTGGGGAGTATTCATTACGTCGAAGTTCATCGTACCAGCGTCCTTACGCAAAATAGAGACTTTGATACAATTTAGTCGTACATGGATATACCAGCACGTAACCTTCCTGGTGCAATTGTCAGTGTGTACAATTAAAATTTAATGCGCTACACAATCAATCTTAAAAGTGCATTGACACAAACCAAACAAAAGTGGTATAAGGAACTGTTTGAAGGTAACGGTGTGCAGCAGTGTTCGATGCTTCCGTTTTCCTGATGAATCACATACAAACAAAAGAAGTGCATTGGAGATAAGGTAAGTGATACAAATTGAATCATGCAATGTTACACATTCTATCAAAATGAAACACACAAATCTAACAATAAAAACACGCTGCTATATGCATATCTGCATTAAGGTTGTATACGTCGCGAAAACAAAATCTGATGTGTGAGTCGTCAGTAAGGCGTAAACAAGAAACGTTCACTAAGTCACGGTCGTCGAGGAGTAATATTTAAATACATATTTATCCCAGTGAATGTGTGTACATCCACGCGTTTCAGTCTTTGCGTTATGGTCGTTCTTGAATGCTTCATACAGAAAACGGGCAAAAATAAATGTTGTTATAGCAGTAGTCTCAGAACGTTGCACTTGAGCCTTTTCGGCTCGGAATGTTTCCGACAATATACCTCATAGAATAACCAGGCACTGAACACGACTTGAACGAAGTTGTACACTATGAGGGTGTTTTTGAGCTGGAAGGGTTTGCGGTTTTCCATTAGCCTTGGACCCAGGACCTGTGAAAAAAAACAGAGAAAAACAAAGTATTATTCACTTTGATCTAGTTAGTGAGCGTGGCGGACGAATCAGCGCTTCCGTATTACACCGATCGCAAACACAAAACAACGGAAGTATGCGCTCTCTGCTCTATAAACTCTACCGTTTACAACGCACGAATATGGGCACGGCGAGTAATTGTGGTCTCCCCATTTTCTAATGAGAACGATCGCATACATAAGCTGTTGTGGTTCCTTCGCCGTAATCAAAGCACAACAACGCGATCGAAAAGATGACGACACAATTGCACTTGCATCAAGATCGACGAAGGTTGGCCCGGTTTTTGTGGTAATTAAATAGCTATTAACCCGCAGCTACCGTTATGATCGCGTTCTGTATCACACAGCGCCTTTCCCCGTCCCGTTGTAGGAAGGTTGCCCACCGTCCCCTTCATCACCGATCCGTCCAAGCAGATCGGCACATTCCGGGACGTATGCCAGGCGTGCTTTTAATATTCGCTTTCGTTGTCGTCGTCGTCGTCGTTGTGTGCACTTGCGATCGAGCAATAGTGGCCCGCAGTCCACAATCCGGTCCGGTTAAGGTCAGGTATGTTAGATAAGCTAACCTTAACCGATTTTTTCCATTTCGACATGCTTTCACGCGACCCAACCCTCCGTTCGGGAAGGGACGAAGCGAAGGTGGAGGAAGCAGGCGATTAGCGTGCAGCGTTCGTTTCACTTTTAAATGCATAACATCACCCACCGCCACCCTGACGATCGGTAAGCAGGGAGGGCTTTAAAACTATACTTATGTTTATTGTGAAGCTCTTTTTGCCTTGCCATCTCGTCTTACGCACTCACAGACCACTGGTCTTATGCGTATTGAAGGTTATTCCACCACCATTTCATTTTTGCGAACCCACCACTCTTCACAACGATGATGGAATCGGACATTTGATTCCATTTTTTGGCCACCATCGATCAATTGCAACAGAGACACAGAGAGGTAGGCTAAAAGAGGGGTGGCGGAAAATTAAACAGTAAGGCGCAAAGTGAAATTCCAAAATTTGGCCCCCTGTAACGTTCGGTTACATTCGCACTGCATTATGCAAGAATGGCAGGTTTTAAAATTGTTTTTTTTTTTTGTGAAACGCTCCTGTCACGATGCGACAATATGAGTCGTAGGTTTACGATGAGCGCGCGTACGCACTTTCCTTTGCTCACATTTTGGAGTTTGAAGATGAGGGACAAACGGGAGAACAAGTCGAGCGTCCGAACACACATCACACGATCATGATGATCGTTGCGCGATCGGCCCTCCACTCCATCAATGAGCGCAAGCGGCATACTGCTCAAAAGGTTGACCCGTCGATAGTTTCGACAATACGCTCTAATGTTCACCCATCCAGTCAGGTAGGGGTAGAAGGATGGGTCCACTGCAGGCAACCGTGAACTCAGCCACGTTCAGGCTGTTTGTCCATTGCTTCACAAGACGGCCATCAAATAACGCAGCAACGGTTCAATATCGATCAGTGGTTGGAGGAATCCGAACAGCTAGGTAGGTAGTGTGTCCACAAATCGACCGAATCGACTTTCGACACCCGCACTAAACCAACCAGGGTACAAGGCAAGATGAATGAACCTGTTCCATACTGCCAGAGATGATGATGACAATGCTGGAGATCATCTCTCAATTTTGCATGAGGAAATCAGGTACACGTTAGGAAACCGTCCAACGAGCGGCTACACTAACCTAACCTAAAGCTACAAGAAAATCATCCTCTCAGCCATAAGCGAAAGAAGTAAAAAATATGAATCCCTCTTTCGATTTAGAAATCAAAAATCAAACGACGTTCACACGTAAACCAGTTTTAGTTTGAGTATCGAACTGCCACCATCTCCCTACCAAACCGTTGTTAATGGCTACGCAGTGTAATCCGGTTATGTTCGCGATTACCTTGAACATTTTTTGGGGAAGAAATATGAAAAACTTTACCCGCCGTGCGATGGCTTGAAGTCCGTTTTCTCTCCATATCAAATAAAAATCATAAAACACAAACACACACTGCAACACACACCTATCCATTATAGAGATTGCCTGAAACAACAGACAACAGACGACACGGCTCGCATATGCATATGGAGCGAAATTTGAATATTTAAGTGTGGAAATCCTGTTTGGGGTTGTTTGCTGGATAGATTCAGTAGGCAGAAAGCAGATGCTTGTGTGAGGTATTTCTGGTGGTTTTGATAGTCTTTGATACATCGTTTTAAAGCATTGATAATTTCTGATGCCACTATAAGAGCAACTATTTCACAGCGTTTCTGGTTTCTTCTGCTTGTAAGTGATTGCAATGTTATCTGCGACTGATCGTAACCCGTCACCGGAAGCACATGAGTTGCACTTTGACCATACTTACTTTGACTAAGTACACATATCCTAAACATAGCGCTAGGGTTGGGAGCGGCGAGGACATTAGTGGCCAATCTTTCGTCCGGGGATCTGGAAAAGAAAAACAAACATGTTTAATTTGTTTTTTACTGTTGTTGACATGTGACAAAAGTAGCTTAAGTATTAAGTAGCAAACTGTTTAGAAAATGCATCGCCCTCAAGAGGTCGCTTCTCAACTCATACTCAAAATGGAGATGAAAAATAATTGTGTGTGTTTTGTACGGAGCATTGGTTTAAGCGTATAATACCAAGCGTATTGCCTATCTGAAGGCGTTTCAGACATATTGTCCACACACTTCTTCCCACTGCTAATGAGCAGATGATCGCTTACTAGTCAGTGGTCGTGGGAATCAACATATTGACGATGGGTCACCTGCTCGTGAACCGTACCTTTCGATATCAAGTGCGGTCACACCGTACCATTACGAATAGAGTTTCGTTGAAGAAAATTGGTTCCAGGAAACGCGGAGTAAAATTACCGGTCGAAAAGAGAAAATGAGGTGCTAAACGGTAGCACAAACAAAGCGTCATCGATTACACCGGGATGGATGTATCCATTTGATTGGTGCGTGCGTGCTTGCCAGCTTGCGGTGATTGAATGGTAAAGGGGGCGACACATGTTTGTTTCATCATTATCCAATGTAGACACGCCACCGCCAACCTGTGCTACTACTAAGAGTGCTATCATTGTATCCAATAGTGTCATTTGCAGTGGACTTTCTACATTTCAGGAAATGAAACGCTCTACCGTTGACGTCAGTAAACGGCGGTGAAAAAGGGGGAAAAAATGTTATCGTTATTTAATTTAAAGCATTTCGTACAAATTATCAACCATTCCAAATAACAACACTAACGATGTCGATCAGTGTTACATTCTTTAATATATCAATTAGCACACAAGGAGCAGAAGGGGGACTCCGCCTGAGCGCCTCAGAACTTCACTCTTCACTTGAGGTAAAAATGAAAAAGTTCCACTGCTTAATAAATTCCATCATCACCCGTGCGTCAATGACATTGCGCGATCGCGATCCGTAGCGCTTCGTGATTCGTCGCCGTCACAACTGTACCAGTTAGCGCATACCATCTTGGAATCGTTACACGCAGCGGTTTGGATAATTAATGCATCTACCGGTATTAGCGAAGGTTGTCAGGTACTTTTCCATACCTTTTCATCAACCGGTGCAAGTAAGTGAAGCGAGATGGAGGCAACAAAAAAGCATAAACTGAATATACAATGACATCAATGGTGCATCAATGCCTTCATAAATCAGATAATAAAACTGATTTTTTTTTTCAATGAGAAAGGAAACGAGCGTAAATCTTTGGGGAAACAAAAACACAGCCTTACTCATTCCAACAACCATGCGCCTCCATTAAGCACATTAAGCGCGCGCCAAAGATAAAGCTCACCGGACGTTCTACCAGGAAGTGCGCACCGCGCTTACAACGGTAATTTTCATGATTTTGCGTTTCTCGCCTAGGGCACAATCGATGCACTTTCCGGGGTGCACGATCGAGCTGACTGCTCGTGGGTCGATGTCCTTCTGTGTCTCCTAATTAACGCCAACTGTTCCACGCACATGGACGATACGGGTATTTACTGGTGCGCACAGGTGAATGCACTACATCTTGCACAAGTTCTAGGTTGTGACCTGGCGCGTCGTTATGGAAATCGATACCACTCCACAGCAAATGCATCCGAAACCGCAAACAACGTTAACCGTAAAAGCACCCTTCCTCGAGACTACCTGGTATAATCGAAAGCCTAATCGATTTGTGCGATCTATCGAACCCGAGCGGAGTTCACTGGCAGAATTTTAAACTACACGCAGCGTTCTACCCCACATCGGTGCCGCTTGCCATGCATATTTAAATCATTGATATGCAGTAGAAAACTTTAAAGAAAAATAACGAATGCAAACAAAACAAACAAAGCACGCTCCTCCATTGTAGTCAATGCGTTTTAAATTACTTTTGATTATTCTAATGCATTTATCGCAAAAGCGTCCGTTGCTGTGTACTGTGCCGGACAGTGTATCACACTCTAACACCGCAGTCATATTGCAGTCCTGAAAAGGGTACGCTTTGATGAGATATACATGTCTACCCGCTTCTCTGCCATTGATCAAGAACTGATGCTGAAGTAGAAATATGGAGATTTGCTTCAAATACATCACACAATACACACTGTCACGGAAAACTGAGCGTGCAGCATGGCAAGTTTTCATTGATAAAATATTGTTTAGCACTGGTAACGATAGAACAACAGTCAAACCACGCAACTTACCTCCGTATTTGTCCATGTAGTGATGCATACTGTCAATGTATTTCATAATTAAGGCCATTTCTGTGAGTATATGTGCGGGTTTGTGACGGGCGGTGGCAAAAAACGAACAGCGATGGCGAACAGGAACGGATATTTGGCTCGGGCGCTAGATACCACTCTGATGCTGAAACGATAACGCAAAACAGAAACAGATGGGGAAAGGATTAATTAAAAATGTGATAATTTGATTACAGCCTCGCGGGCACGAGGCCATTGCAGAAGAAAAAAGAAGAACACAAGGCGCAATCTTATATAGTCCCTTCCCCCAGCATCTTATGAAGCGAATGGACGACATTCGATGGTGTACAATTTTCTACCTTCACACTAAACTTGCCAGCGAAAACAACATGTTTGCCACAGGAGGACACCTGTTGGCACATTGCAGTAGAGGAGTTTAAGCTTTTCTGGTGGTGTGTTGTACCCGTCATCATCACCGTCGTCGTCACCCAATATATGTACACACTGCCATCGATTATTAATCGAAACCCATTTCCTTGACCGGGGAGGTGAGATATTGATGTTCACGTTAAAATGCCACGCCACTAGGTGTATTGACGCGCATCGAACAAGGGAAAATAAAACACCCAGAGTGACTGTGTGTTCGATGGTCTTTCATTACTGTTTTCTGCTCTGTCCAGGACGCCCGGGGAGCACGGTGACCTACATTCATTACGTTTGCATTTGAATCTAACAAACCAACGGCATACATTCGTGTGTGTGTTCAAGCAACACGGAAGTCGCTGGATCGGTTTGATGATATCGTCTAGCGAAAGGGGCTAGCGCTAAAGAATCGATGACCGTTTCGGTTCCGTGCTGTGGCTTACCACCAACACATCCGCAAAACAAAGGATAGCCTGTCTGTCGGTTGGTGGTGGCCCTGGCCAGGACATACTTTTCTCTCCCGTCAGCGTTTGTTGGTGGTTTTTGTTTGGGAAATAATCTGATAAGTTGCTCACTGGATTTTTTGTGCACACTGGAAAGGTGAAGGAAATGAACAGACCCAGCAACAGCTTGGAGGAAATGGTTTAACATGCGGTTGGCGTTTGTTTACTACGTACAACATGCAGTTATCAATTAACAGAGTCGGTTTTTGTTTCCTACATTACACACATGCTTAGAGTAGAAAGAACGGTACGGGATTGCATGAGCCAAGCGCATTTAGTGCAAGCAATACGAAGCTTAGAGAGGCGCCAACATGTCCACGAATTCTGGCACCGAGTTACTAGACCCCTCGCTTGGATCAGGTTTCAAAATTCTGGAACCGAACCCGCGGCACAGGGGGATAACGTTTTTTTACACCAACAAAACGGTGTAACAAAGCCAACACATACAGTGCCGTCCAACGTGGTCCACCAACACGAACACTTTCCTTCTGGCGTGATAATAAACCGGGGGCCAAACATGCGGCGTAAGGGAGGCACTGTGATTTTCGTTCTCTTGCATAACTGCCGCTCCTTCGTAGAGAAGCATGAAATCGATGGCACCATCACGTGGGGCAAAAGAAAGCCAAGCATCAACAACCGGACGGCGTGTCGCGCCCGGGCGGAAACAGCTGAGTGCATCCGTTGGACCGCGCTACTGCGAGAGTGTATGACATCATGCTGCGCTTGCACGTGCGACGGCGTTGCGAACGGTACAACAAAAAGACACCACCCACCCTGCTGCTCGTGACACACACACACACACACATCCATTGACTGTCTACCGTATGAGTGCACCGAACATAACAACACACATACGGTGACGATGTTCGTGGATTGTTTGCACTGTCGTGTTGTTCGCTTAATTTCACGTGCTCATGTGACACACAGCGTGCTTTCTGCTACACCCTACCGGTTCCGTCTCGATCGATCGATTGCTTCCGATCACGAGCCTTCACGAACAGCCGGGAGAGGGTTCAACTGTGTGAAGTAAAGTTCAACTAAGGACCCAGACGTATCGACGCGATGCCCGGCGCCGCCATGGGGTTACTACTACTACACATGCTGCTTGGTTGCAGTTTGCATACTGCACCGCACGAGAACGAACGGATCCACAAAAGAAGATCTTGGCACACTGTAACCATAATACAGTACACCGCAGTGTGGATCTATATTTGTATCCGAAACGTGATTTTCTCACTATATTTATAGCCACACTCGACGGCAAAGGGCAAACGCAAAAATAAAGCTAAAAATGTGCGTGAGTGAGTGCGTGCGTCATTGCGTGAGGTGGAAGAAATGGTTTAACAAAAAACCAACAAAACAAACATGCACACACCAATATGATGACGTGTGTCGTTGATGATGACGCTACAAACACACATACATAGACGCGCTGCGCTAACCATGGTTAACATGAGAGAATTAGAAGATACCGATGCCGTTCTCCGTAAACTAGGAATAGCAGGTCCACCTGTCATAATGATCGGACCACGTTTGTTTGATGTTACATAAGCGCAGCAACATTCAAACGAGTGCCAGTATATTAAAATGCCGGAATTCTAAGCGAATTGTGATACGCTCCACCAGGCAGAGCGTTCGATCGAAGTCACAGTCACGATCGGTGTATCATCATCATCATCATCAGCATGATCACTGTTTATCAGGACACGGAGAGTACGCAGCACGATGCGAGCGGACTTTGATTTAATTTCCCGTTGCATTTTAGATGACAATTAAGTCATCACTCACGAGAGCATTGGTGTAAGTAATTAATGCCCTGCCCGCCGATGTCATAACTGATGACGCGCTGGCGCTCTTTGTAACAGCTAAACGACAGTACGAGAGACGGTTGATAGAGCTGGCCCGAGACCCCGTTGTTTGACCGTGTGCAGTGACACAGACAGTTGGGCTGCTCATGTCTTCTTCCACACGTGTTCCATTTTGAAGGGTTTAACTACAAAAAACGTGGTTACGCTTTTCGCTAAAGTTGTGTTAGAATTGAAATGAAAGTTGTATCTAGACCAACGAGAAGCTATTCATGAACCAGTTTCCTCATGGCGGCGTATCTTTTAGTGCACTAAATCAATCAACTGACATTTGTTAAACCAATGAGAACATTCGTAAAGATACGGTAACAGAGGATTGATCGACGCGAAAAAGAAAATATCAACACACATCGAACAATCACACTAAAACTTGCCACACATTTTTCTTATATTACATTACGCGCACTGATTTTGAGGGAGCTTAAACCATATTTTTATTACATTTCGACCAACCAACAATATACAGGTGCGAGTTGGGTGTTACCATGCTCATATCTCCTTTTTTTCGGGAAGGGAGGATTAACGTTGTTGAGCTGCTCCCATTTTTTCCCCAAAAGTCTACACGCGGGGTTGAGCGAACCAGGTAAAGCTATGTACTGCGGTGGATTTTCATCAAACACGAGTGCTAAGCTCTTTATCAAAAAACAAGCGACAAAATTGGGCTCTCGAGAGGACAGAAAAAAGCAACATTGTGATTCAGCTTCTACATACAGCCATGCGCATCTATTATGGTGCGATTTTTCGAAGCAAGAAAACCATCAACAGGCGGCTCTGACTAGCTAGGTAACGCTGCTGCTGGCCAGCCATCATCACACACTGATATGACCGGTATCAAACTTCCGCTGGACGAACAGGGCGGAAAGGAGGGTGGTCTTCGAAAACGGGGCCCTTAAAATATACACCACGAGAAAGCTATTAGAGTGCGGGTCTGATCGTACACTGATCGTGAGGGGGGCAGAATAAGCAGGGAAGGTTGGATGTTCGATCTGTGATGCTACGTGTGTTACGCGATAAAACTCGTAATCGCGACAAAACTCGAGCATGTATGAGTCACGGTCCCTGGGGCCAGCCAGCGTAGCACTATTACGGTAATAGCGTATGTCTGCCCTTCTTATCGGCGATATCTAAATGCACGGAAAGCCTCCCACCAAAACCTGCCAAGCTGATACGGGACATTGGAAAAGCGAATCTCGGGATTGGCCCACATTTCTGCAGCATTGACGAAAGTCATCTTGACATGACTGGGCAAGCAGACGCTCCCGAAAGAGATAACGGCGTTCAGTGCTGGGAGGTCGGATATAGTCGGGTTTCTTGCACACATTTTTAACTTCACACCCCTTACGCTCTTATCACATCGAACTGATATCAACACTTCGTTCCACTGCGATAAGTGATATCCCACAGCGAAGAAAGAAGAACAAGTTTCATGATCCGCCAAATCCGTGCTACACCACAGACACACATGGGATAATGTGGCAGAATAATCTTCGGCTCGAGCATGGGATCATCTCTGCTTGTTGCGCACTGGATAACACGCGCCTGCCGCCGATGACAACAGTTTCACGTGGGATTCGTTCATTCAAGCTCTCTCGGCTCCATTTGTCACTCTGGTGCGATACTGACGCGACGGTGAAACCGTGATTTTAGGGGTCCAGTGCGTTGCGTAACCGTTTGTTGATTTTTGTCATATACCAAAATTCACGTAAGACACAACTCCAGTTCACTCGCCTATCGATGGAAGAGCTCGTGACACAACACGCACACGGGAGCTGATGTCACAGATCCAAATGCGTGAGGAACCTGTTCCTGAGCGCTGTTGTATTTTTCTCTCTCGCTCTCTTCTTCTTCTTCAGATCCATTTTCATAGCTCTAACACTGTATCGAATCACAACGAATTACACGATCTTTTGGAGTTGTAGCCACTGATGCAGTGCTGATATTGGCTGGGTTCATTGGCAATTTGTGTGAAGTGCTTGTGACCAAATTTCTCAGGCCTTTTACAGTTTCTTAACACGTGCTTTACCCGTTGAACGGAGCAAATCAACTGAATGAGGTATTTTTTGGCAACACAGCCTACACACACACATACATCCATCGTCACACCACTCTAGTACCACACACCACCAATCGGGATTGACAATTTGCCAAAAATGCATTTTTACGCCTTGCAACTCGACCGCCATAGGGAACACACTCTCGCATACACAGCAATTTGCCGCCAACTGTCTGATGAACTTTTCTGCACCGTCAAACAATATAGCCAATACTCCCAATAAAGAAACCTTCCAAAACTGTACTCCCCAAAGTTGGGAACCAATTTGCGCGCGCTTTTACCCCGAACAAAACCTACCTAGTGCTCTTGCTCAAACCGATCGCCACGAAATGAATATTGTCCAATAAACTGAGGCGCACCTAGTTCTTGCTGGCCGCGAAAAGTTCCACTGATACGAGTAGATCAAGGTTTTTGGACTCTGCTTTTTTCTTCTTCTCCGTTTACGCGCGAAGGTTGCTAAAGCTTAACGGCTACACGGCACGTCTAGGTGGTGGAAAACACCCACCGCGGGTTGCACGGGACACGTTTGCTATGGTTTTTTTTCTGCTGTTACTCCTCTTTTGCTATCACGAATACGCAGCGAACTCTCGACCGCGCGCGCGAACCGTACTCGATGACAATCAGTCGTTTTCTAAACGTTATTTTCAGCTTCCCCACGGCGCGTACCCGCGATTAGCTGCGGAAACATAGCACGGGGAAGTTATGGGACAGTGCGACCGCCGAGACCACCGAGAGAGAGAGAGAGGGGGAGGAGAGACAGAGAAAGGGACAATCCCCTCCACATTGAGACGCGGTTCCCCCTCCACACACTACCGACCAACACAGCACACCACAGCAAGGGGGACCGAAGTTCGCAAACAACGCGAATGGACATTCGTGTGAGTGTATATTTCGGGCAAACCGGGTTATACCGCGACTAGTGGGAGAGATGGGCACCATGAAAATTCGATGCTGAGTTATGTGCGATACGCGGCTCACACTTCAAAACGCGATGCGCGTGTTGCAGTCGACTATGTGTAAGTTGACAAATAGTTACAGGTTTTTTGGCAGTTTGGTTTTCACGGTATCTTCTTTAATTCTACGCGCTACAGGTCTGATATTTGGACTCAGACCTCAGACATAGACTGATATTTGGAGAACCGGGCTCTCTTTGGTTCCAGTCAACCGATCAATGCTAGTGATCGTGCTCTCCCTAGATCTGAGTGTGTGCGTGGCGTGAAGGTGGACGCGAAATGAGATCAACTTGACTTTTTTTTTCACAGCTTTGAAGGGTACGAAATTTGGGGTGTACTATAATGAACTCTGAGCAGGATTAAAATTCCTTCCAGTTTAATTCGTCAACCTTAGATGAGTTGCAAAATTGTTTAAATTTTTAGTTTAGATTACTTAAAAAAACCAATTTTGAATGACCACTAGTAGCTGGATGAGTTCCAATATGAGCATAGCATGGAAGCGAATCCATTTTTTTAAGGAATCGGGTCACTACTATGTTAGATCTGCAGCATAACTACTAGTTTGGTTGTTGATGTTGTTGTGTGCATCTTGTTATTTCTTCTGTTTTGTTTTATTTTCGAAGATTGAGCAAGCTGGGGGTGGTTTTTCAGCCTGTCCCGAGACCTAACGACTCCCCTTCGTCTGGCGATCGATCGAAAAACTTCCAAAATAATACAACTTACAAGAAAGGTGCACACACACACACACACGTTGATTATATTGGCTATACTTCAACACACGATCTCCCTCCTCCTACATTCCCACTGTTTTGTTTACCCCCTTTTTGTCTAAAAGTAAGCCGATCAAATAAAGAGACGAAAAGCGAAACCCATCGCGGGCCAACCTCAGTCGTTCCCCCCTGGGGCCCCCAGACGGCCGATTGGGTGAGCGAGCAACGGTGCACAGGCAGCCTTCTACCCCGAGAGCCGCTTCGAAATGCGTTAAAACTTTACTTGAATAATAAAATAAATGGCCATTACATAAGAAAACGTACGAAAGCGCGGCCCGCCGCGCTCTTGACAAGGTCAGCCGCGGCAAAGCAAAACTATGCTCCTGTGCAATCGTCGGCTCGGTTGTTTCGTCGGTGATTAATACTGTGCGAGATCGCACACGCTAGAGAGGGTGATGAGGACGCTGGGTTTCCTTTGTTTCGATGACATACAAGCATCTAAAGGCAGAGAGAGAAAGAGAGAAACGCATACATACACACACACATACATACTCAAATGTGTAAGCAAACAGGTGGTTAGTTGGTGGAAACATGCGAATCATATCAATCAACTTCACCTGCTTCATTCAAATGTGAAGCAACTGCATTCAACTGCACTCACAACATCTCCTAACTAACACGCATGCCGGGCGATGGGGAATAAGGAAAACAGAGCGGTGGGAAAGGAGGAACATTTTACGACCAATTTTCGATTTCTGTTTACGCATTGACACCTTGTGTGAATGTTTCAAACTGTTTCTCCCTTACAAGATGAAGCGCGAAAAGTGAATTGCCTTACAGCAGCACGTCTCTGGCCATTTGGAACATTGCGACCGATAGGACAACAAAGAACCGAATTGGGTCTACCTCAATTAAAATTGAAGATCACTTCTACAGTTGTTAAATCTGTTCATTTGCAAAGAGAAATGATCGTATTGATGTTGACGATTGCCTCATATGAGGTGAGATATATACAAATTCGATTTATCAACGATCCAGCGACTTACTGATCAAGTACGCAAAGTTATCCCAACAGACACGTGAAATGCTGCAACAAGCCCACCTTCATCGCACCCGATGATTACCTTTGAATGGTTTACAGCTTCAGCGAGCGAGCGAGAATGATAACCTGACAGCCGTGTAACTCCGTCAAAGCCCCCGAAAATACCGATCCGTTTGGCGTGCTTGAGAGAGTGTGTGTGTGTGTCAAATTTGTTGAAATGTATGACGGAGCCGACAAAACTACACCCAATTCCCTATCCCAATCGCTCACTGTGCGTCCGATTACATGTGATCCTTGTCGGCCATGCGGATCTCGTTCATTGAATTTTTCGGGTCTGTATTGCGGTCGCAGTGTGTTTGTCTGCCCGCGCTACCATCTCTCCTAACCACTTTCAAGCGGCAAGGAAAAGAAAAGGGAAAAAGCAAACTCGACTCACTAAATAGTACCATAATTTGTTATGTAGTCATCGCGATCCCTGGCTTCGATCGTCCATGTAGGCTGCTGCTGCTGTTTGCTCTGTCAAAACTCTACACCTTCTTTTCAACCTTCACAGCTTCACACATGTACGGAGCACGGGGCTGGCTGCAAACCTTTCTTCCTCGGACAAACATCGCACAGCAGAAGAAGGAACCCGGTCAGCTGAGAGCAACGGGTTTTGACAGTCTCGGTAAGCTCGGGCAGCCACAGACAGATGGGCACGCGGGCAAGCCAAAAGCAGGCCTAGTCAAAAGCGACCAAAGCTAGCTTTATCCCCCGCCAAAAAAAAAACAAGATACGGGACAGTAAAGAAAACGAAACCCCCGAAAAATGCTTCAAGGTGCGGAGAAAAGGGAAAACTGAAGTAGCTTACTTTTACTTTCATTAACGCGGTTAGTAGGTCTCTCGGCATCCCCGGGTAACCAACCAAACCGCACGGTTTCGACGCATCGTTGCCTCAGAGTGTGCCCGATTCCGGCGCGCTGTGTTGTGTTGTCTGTGTTAAATGACTTCATTTTTTTATAATATGTCCTCTTACATCTCCCACAGACAAACGCACGCCCATAGTGTGCGCTTTGAGGCGCGAAAGATGCGCTCTGAGTTTGATCATAACTGTGGAACTCATGTGGTGCAGTAACGGACCACAGCAGCAGTTATATAGCTGGACCGCAACACTCGATTTCGATTGAGACGCGATCAGTAACAACCGTACGCGGGACAGCTGTTGATGACGGAAAAGATTTAATGATCATGAGCTACCTCCTCGCTGGACTAGACACATGTACCTCGATAAAATCGACAAACTCTGCTGCTGGCGATGCACAGATGTCAATGATGTTATTTAACAAACTTTATTGAAGCGACAACAGAAAACAGTGTGCAACTAGTGCTAACAAAACAGAATCGATTCCTTCGGCTATGGCTATAAATACTCATCGCAGTACCTCGTTAACCTTACACCGTGTGCATGGTGTAAAATGGCCAAATTTATCCTCCGTTCGTTATGCGCCTTGATTATTCAAAAGTGGACCTTCGCATACATTGTCGCCCTCCTCGCCATCGGGTTTGGAATGTAGGAAACCCGCCCAATGTGCTGCAATGACCAATCGATACCCTGACCCAATACACGCGTCCCTAGCGCGCCGTCCCACTGTCACCACGGTGGTTCGTGTTTCCATTTCGGCGCACCACCATCATCATAACCCAACCCAAAGAAGGTGACAAAGTCGCGTGCTGCGTTTTCCTTTTCACTCTCCAACAAACGCACACCACCTACGCGTGCAGCACCTCGTCGTCCTGGCAAAACACGGCTGGATTATGAGAATGTATATACACACACATACACAAACACAACTTAGCTACAAGCGGGACGCAACACACCCACGGCTGTTTCTATATACGCTCCAAAAGCGCTGTTTGATATGCGTTACTGTGGGTGACGAGTCGTCTTCAGGTTTTTCGTACCGCTCAAGCACCACTCCACTATCTAGCATCGGAGAGATAAAGCTCACTCGTTTTTTTTTTCTTTCTTCATATCATACGTCTCACATGCGATGGGTATGTGAATACAATTGGTATGCATTCGATGTAAGCTGACATTCCAGCCGTTTCCTTCCCTCTGGCGCACCACACAACGCTACCGGACGATTGTTCCTCAAGCATTCCTTCAATCGATCTCCGCATGCCTGTTGTAGACGACCGTAATCAATCGTGCAGAAGCTCCGATTCTACGCTTGGTATCCATCCAAGCTGGTTCTTTGGTTTTCCCATTTTGGCAAGCTGTGTGCGTGTAGTACGTTATTTCCGTTGCTTGTGTTTTTTTTTTCTCCTTAGTGAAGGTGAATGCTTTTTTTATTTCTACATTTTCAAAACCAAAATAAACTCTTGCTTCCGTTTATTATATCCGAAAGAGAGATTACCAGTTATTTACGGTTTGTTTACCAGTTAAACTTGAAGACTCTTGATTGCTTCAAAGTATTCGTGCAACAATCAGTTACCAGAAATGTGCAAAACGCGGTTCGGCAGGGTTGGACTTTGCTCCAAAAGATTGCCAAAACCTCTCACCTTTCCGGTTTTTGTTTTTGCTGTACACCATGGTGAGATATCCAAATGATAACCCACCAAGAACGTTGTCCACCGAACGTTCCAGTACATCTCTCGTGGGCTGGCAAGCAAGAAGCATCCGACAGATGGTCTCGAGTGTGGAGAAATTAAAACAAAACTAGTTTTCCTACAGCCGTTGTGGCGTACGCGGCTTACGGAGGGGGTCCACACATCGGGGTAGCGATGGAGTATTTATGGCGTTCTCTCTTTCACCCGTCACACATTTTCCTTCCCTACATATATCCTTAATCACTCAGACGATCGAGAAAGATCTACACACGATCTGCTAGCCGGTGGTGGTGATCGCTGCCGGCCAAGCCAAGTGTTTACCGTCAACTCGCAGTCACTTCCTGCAGCCGTCGCTTATCTCGCCAGTTTCTCGACTTTCTGGTCGCGCTTTTTCACCTCTTTTCCTGCTGCTCCCTACACGTGTCCCCACCATTTGATCAGCATGTTTACATTCCCATCAAGGTTATTATGCACGCCGAGTGAGTTCGTTGCGACTTTAACCTGCTTCTTATTCTTCGTCTGCTAGCCACGGCACCACCACAGGTTCTTGGCCACGGTTCGACGCATATCGCATTATCTGTTTGGTGTCCAAAATCCGCTGCTTGCACGCGATGGTAAGCAACGTCAGTGCCGAAACACTGCTAGACGCTTCACAAGTATCGCTGTAGATGAAGGTCAGATGCGGAAATTGCGAAAACCCCAACCATAAGAATATTAATATTAATGTCGATGATGGTTGTTCTACGGACTGAAAGTAACGGTCGCGCGGCGAGGTACGGGACCGGAAGCACGTCTAGTGGCCAGCTGACCTTGATAATGAGCGGATCCGCGCTTTCAAGTTGATTATCCGCTCAATCCGAAGTAGAACGCCACAATTTCGATGATACACACTAGTGGATCAAATTGAAAATAATAATGCTCAAGACCTTTGCTAAACCTTGGCCACATCCGAATTTCGTTGCGCAACCATGGTACTGAGTCAGCCGGAAGGAAGCACCAAGCATGAGCAGTTTTAAGTACACCATTTGCGCAAGAAGGTGTCAACAAATATTTATTAATTTGGTGCAACTTTCGATAGACAAGGCCGGAACGTCAAAAATAAGGTCCCTTGGTCCAATGCTTTCCCATCACATTCTGTGCAGACCATTCCGATTCTCAATAGTAGCTTTAAAATGATTAAGGTTATACTGCTGGTTGACATTTCCAACTATTGAGATACGGCCAAGTAGTACTAGCAGCATCGATATCAAGGAATACTTTTCCGAAAATATAGTTGGCAGAATGTTTTTGGCAGCGCTGGCCTGCGATAGTGCTACCATGTCGCCTTGAAGAAGAAACCGGTGTCCACGAGGACGCAACTTACCCGGTGGATTGATCTCGCGCAATCAACTTTCACTTCTTTGCAGCGGAATTCACGCATTCCCCACCAAACAGATATCATCCACTTTGGTCGATTACCAAGATCGACCTGGGAACGCGGACTTGGAGCGGCCTTTGGAGGACACACGTCGTGTACTATCACTTTGCGTCGTTTGCTCGAGTAATTCTGTGCCGACAGGTGGACAGAGGCCTGAGAGTAAAGAGGGGTGGCATCAGATCCAGGGGCACAACAACAGTATCTTTTGCAGCCTCAGCTCAACATCCCCCGCCCCCCCCCCCCCCCCCCCCCTCCCCCACCCAACGCACGGCTCCTTTCACGGGGCTGCGGCTGCGGTCTGTGGTCTTCTTTTCCCAATTTTAAGCACTGGCCTTGAGAGTAGCTTACAGGCTGGGTGACGCATGCAGACGGAAGACCGTGCTGCATTTACACCATCCAGTCGCCAGCAACAACTCCAACGCCGGCAAGTACTCCGCAGATATACTAAATGGCTGCTGTAAGACTCATTGCTACATCGAACCACGAGCATGTTGGACAATTGCTTCCAACGCTCTTTGCTTTGCTGCCCCGTTCCGGCTTGCTTCCCTGTTGGAAAGGCTTATTCCTTTGGTTTTCCCACGACATAGACGATGGACGCGCTGGAGACAATTTGTAACCCTGTAATCACTTCAAACTCGCCTTTTTCCGCTCTCGCTAACGTTTCGGAAACAGCGTTGACTGGAGGGTTTTATTTTATTGTCAAAAAAGTAACTATTTACGATCACAGCGGAGACTTAGAAAGGGAGAGAAAAGTGTCGGAAGTTACCGGACATTGCCATCCGGGGAGTTTTGGGCTATGCGCCGCCCCTTGGGCAAGGGACATCGAATGTAATCGAAAACAATAAAAGTAATCAGCGCTTAAGCGCACTACCAGAAGCCCACAAAGTTAGCTTTCGGTTTTTACACAATCCATCCACTCTTGCTTAATACTTAAAGCGGTCGCACACACACACACGGTTACACGCACACAGCCAGCCAAACAGCCAGCCAAACACACACACACACACACACACGGGTATTTGCAGGCGGGGCGCGCTCGATCTGTCGATCTCTTTTATATGATGTGTATATGCTTCCAAGATCTAATGAAATGAAACACGAAACACGAAGCGCTTACGAAATGGCCACTTTCCGTCCGCTTCGGGCCATTTTGACGGCAGTCCAATCGATCTCTGCTCCAACACACGCCGGGGCGTTGGCACACACAGGCGTCGTCGTCAGATCAATATCGCCACTTTGCATGCCAGGCATGCAATGGTAAACAGCAATGCACTTGTTGTACACCGAACCGTTCCATCGACGACATGCGAACGATGCATTAGAAAATGATGATGCACGCGAAGAGGATTCTTGATGCCCCCTCATCGTGCGGGTTTGTTTGCTTACCATCGGCTCCGATGGTGTTTTCTGCGGGTCGAAGGGCTATTTTGCAGCCGTTTCATGACAGCGAAATGTGACGTTTGCAAGTCAAACGTAAAAACAAACAAATCACCATCCTTCCCATCCCTGCCATTCACAGGCCACCTACCTATTCGACTTCTTCGCTCCATCACTTTCATTGCTTAGTTCACAAATGGCAACAATCGGTGTGTCAATTCATTGCACTCTGTACTTATTGGAGGTCTATAGAACGATTTATCGTTGAACTTTAGGATAAAAAATAATTAGGGCACTCATAAAAACAGTAATATAACATACTCGAGGCAGAGAAGGGCTAAGGTTGGCTGATGTATTATATATCAGAGGAACAGTCTTTTAACCGGTGATCGTAAATCATTGCCACCTTACGAGAACGTTTTTACGGTTACCTTGCGTTCCAAATGTCCGGAGATGTTGCTTGCAATGGGAACTAATAAGAATAATGATAGCCGTTTACGCCCGTCGATCACCTGTCCTGTCCCGGAATGGCAGTGTGTGTCTGTGTGTTGGAGGCCCGTTATTGCAGCAACTCCGAGGCTTGGCCACACGAACATGATCGTTTCGGTGTGATTAGCGACGACGACGACGGAATGTCCGTGGAGAAGCTTAGATCATGTTTTCTCCCTCTCGTTAGAACACTCCAGCGACTATATGGCTCTGGGTGAGTTTCGCAACGTAATACGAGCACCAGAATTCTCTAGTCAGTCGAGATAACGAAATCTGTTCAATCGCACTTGGGAAACACTCGAATTATGCAACTAGGATGTATTGTGCACTTAAAGGAACAACAAACATTCACTTGACAATGTGCAATGATAATTAGATTTTGTACTGAGAAATCATAAGCTTGGGAAGATGCAACCAACAATAGAATTAATGCTAAAACTGCAATGGAATAAGACTACAATTTTTTGTTCCATGTTGTCTAAAACACGTTGCATCTTTAAGCCTACATTAAGTCGATCATAATCAATCATCCGGTCATACAAAACCGCTGATTACAAGCGCTGAGAACGTAGCGCACAATGATAATGATGTCATTCATCTTCACCTACCGGACTGCTGACAGGTTATGCTAATGGATAAAAGCAGCAAAAAAAAAGTATAATGAATCAGAACTTTCAGTAAACTCATCTGTAGTCGTGCTTTAGCGGGTGATTGATTCTGAAAAGGTAGAAATCATAGCTTCCACCGGAACTGACGACAAACTGTCTAATGTCAATACGAAGGATGAACACACTGAAGGTGTGTCAAAAACCGCTCAATAATACCGTCGTCGATCGTTTGATCGATCCTATTCGAAACCCCATTGGGATGATGTCAGGAATGGAGTGGATTACGCTGTGTTGAGCAGCGGTGGCGTGCTAATTGTGTTAACACCAGACTCCAGTCCAAAGGTACATTCGTCTAGTGTTTGTTGAACACATCAGTCTCTCTAACCAACGTGGATGTGGATTGAAAAACTCTGCACTTTGCTTACAATGTTGTCGTCTCCAGCAGTAAGAGAATATGTTCTTGTACCCATTCCGACAAATCTGTACCTGTTGCTTGAGTAACTTTGGCAACAAATAACAGATCTGGAAGTGGACACTCGTGCGCACAAACACATAACGCAATCCATCATTTGCAGTTGCGTTCTGCAAAACGGGAACAGCAAAAATGTCCGACTGCGCGTCAGGCTCGTTTAAGAACATTTTCCACTTGGCCTTTCATAATGAAGTTTAGCGACCCGGTGCCAAATTGGAAAATGCCAACTCGCACTCGCCGTTGACCGGTCTATTTCTACTGTGACGAGAAGAGGTGTTGGTTGTGCTGTTGATAAAGAGTTGACACACACACACACAAACGCGCGCGCACGCGGTGACAAATGCTTCACATAAGCCACACACTCAAACGCGTTCACCCAGGGCAATTTAAAACGAGAATGTTCTCCACTCGTCATTCCACATAAAATTGCAATAAATAACAGGTTCTTTCATAACTTGCGCCAGGCTTCTGCATCGGACCCGTGCTTGCTTGGTGGGTCGGTCGAGCGTCACCACTGTTTCTCACGCAAAATCGTCCCCGCTCTAGTCATGAATCTCACCGTTCCGCAGCAACCTCCACAGGAGCGTATGGTGGAAAGGCATGGAAGGTTGAAGTGGAAGCATAGAGTCCTTTCGAGGCCCCTCGCTAGAGGCCTTTCCTTGACCGTCAACCAGATCATTAGTTGCCGCGATAATTGCCACGAGAAACCAACTCGTTCTCGAAACTGACGTTAGTAGCCGGCAAAGGTAGCGGGCCTCAGAAAATACTAGAACAGGCGAATGAACTTTTTCGCGATCGCGTAACTCGACCATTAAGATATGCCAGAACATTAAGGGCTCAAAGTTCGCGACAATTAGCATTACTAAATTATTTTACATCGTTTCATGTGTTCGTTCCAATCGTTCCAAATCGAGCAAAAATAAACATACACGTAACAGATATTTCAAACAAATCTAAATTCTTGAACAAGTATCAAAACATCTAACCTGTCCTTAACGAGATAATGTCATGCTATACAAGAAGGTTACGAATAGCCTTTTCACAGCAAGTTCACCAATTTCCGTACAACCCTTAGGAAACTACACCACGATCATCGATATGGATCATACACAGAGATATGCCAGGTCTTCGTTCAACCCACCTTGACCTTGTTTTGGATGGCGTACGAGCAGAGCAGTCCAAAACAGTTTTAGATTTGGAGCGCATTCACTCCTCCCATCCCGTAACTGTGGCTATTTTTGAAGCTTATTTTACTCACTGTGCACTGTGTATACAACACTTGTTCCAAACTTTACCTCCTGCAGAACTAGTCCGGTTTTGCCAGGTATGTGCACTAGGTTCGGCAGAGCCGCCATAATCGGACTATATATATTTAGCACCTGTGCTCGTTTCATGCGCAAGCATATGATGGGGATACTATTTTTAATTGAACGCCGCTCGATTCGCTCCCGAGCTCGGACCAGTGCGGAAAGGGAACTTACCTCTATTGGCTAACGTTAAAGGTTGGAGATGTCAGACCACGGGTTGAAGCATTCGTTGACGATGATATCTACAAGAAAAAAAAGGAACAATCGGAACCAGTTAGAGGATATCTGTGACATGGCATTGGTTTTTTTTTGTTTTAGTATTCAGTTAAACATTCGTACAATGTAAGACAATCAAGGGGGTTTTCAATTTTTGAAACTAGAACTCTTTCGAAACGTCTTATTACACCTTGGTATGTTAAAATGTGACAGTATAAATTGACATACTTCAAAAACATTCCAATCGGTGCATATCTCACACATGACACACAAATCTACCGCTCTACCATAATCTCTGACCCTGGGAGGTGAGTTTCTCGTCTTTCACGGTTCCCATATCTATGACCATCAAACGGACTCGTATGGGTTGGCGCGGGGGCCAAAAGACAGGTTGGGATGACACGCACAAAAAAAGGAAACAATATTATGATGCAACAAGCAGCCAGGGTTCACGCCACAGTTATTCCTCCAAACAGCAAACACATCGCTTCGCTGGAACCGTTAAACTGCTGACATTCACCAAAAACCAAAAGCGCCCCCGTTCTTTCGCTCTTCACGGCTCCGCTCTACTCCACACTTCGTCTGATGTATAGCCCCCCACCCCCCAGTACAAGGTGCTGTGGCGTTTAGCCTCAAAAGAATGAAGCACACACAGCAGCAAAACAACGGCCAACATTGCAGCACGGCGTACCGTACGACGAAATGATGCACCTCGGGGCACGTCCAGGACAACAAGCGCGTCGCTGTGCACCGAAAACCTGACCAACGCAAATGCCTTCGGTCTACCAGCTGCGAAGAAGCGCTCGGGGGACGATGGCATAATAATAATCAAATAGCACCGGCACAGTGACCGGCGGGCCACCTAACGTCGTCCGGCTCCCTAACGACGCAGGTACATGCGAAGGATGACAGCTTGTGGCAGCACACCGATGGCGAAGACTAACCTTCACCTGAATCGAAAGTGAAACCCCGATTCAGCTGCGCCTGGGAGGAACCGGTCAACGGACGTAGCTTTTGCTGCCGTTGGACTGCCGTTGGCTGAAAGTTTTGTTGTTTTCGCTCCGGACGCCAAGCCAAAGAGACAAATAAACTGTCAACGGCTGCGAGGTGCGATCGCGTTTTTGGTACGATTTGGAGAGATCGCCTGTGACTTTACGGCACGTTCAATATTAAAGTTAATGATCCGGTCGTGCTGGGTTGGTGTTGGTGCTGAGGTCAGCTTCTGCCGTCACAGTCAAGGATACTTTGAATTATCAAAATGTTGGTTCCGATTTTGCGTTTTCGTGATCGTTGAAAAGCTCATAAATTTCCAAGATCCATATTTCTGCGCTGTGCGCTGTTTGGAATTTATTTTATATATGCCGGAGGACACACAGATAGACTGTGTGATCTAAATCAAGAAAAAAAAAACGTTACGAGTTACGCACGAGGTGACCCCAACACCCGCTAGAAACCCGTAATTGAACACATAATGTCTTCGCACCGTTATCGTATACAAGGGCGTGTTGCATTACCATTCCTGGCAAACGAATCGTAAATGCTCTTCCTTCGCCGGTGGGCACGCGAGTAAGCACACAAATATCTGTGTCAAGATTAGAAAGAGGACAGTCACCTCCCTTCTACCCAACGCAAAACGATCATTGACAAATGAAAATATTGCCACCCCGCCAGACACACACGCAGAGACGGTTCAGCTGGCAATTGAATAGGTTCATTCATTCGTTAGCTTGGAACTTATGTTGCGCCTCGTAGGGGAGATGGTATCAAGGCTGATCTAATAATATGCGTCATGTTAGTTTGATATTTTATAACTTATTAAATGTATAACAAGAAAGCCTCATAACTTGTGTGCGATCAACGAAAATTCTGACTAGAATGCTCCTTCTCGGTATTATGATCACGCTTCGCTCTGCCGGCGCGTCTACGGCTTGTACGCACACCTGATGAATAGTAATCGCACACCCATGCTATCGTCGACTTCTGTACGAATCTGCCACTGCGAGCCCGAAACCAACATCCGGTTTCTTCTATTTGTGGTTTCAGCGCAAATGCGCGATCACTTTCGGCCACGTTTCGCTCGATCGGCTACAGTCACAACTGATAGTGTACAACAGTGACTGTGAACAAGAAAACCCTTTTTCGCCAAGCAACATTTTAGCCCGCAATAAAAGGGTCGCGTGGCAATGGTTGTGGTGCACACCCCAAATGGCTTCATTTGCCTGCTCAAAAGCCTGTTAAGAATTTGATTGTTTTTTTTTTGTTGCTTTTGTTACACCAGTATGACGCGTTCGACGACGGGAAGGCTAAGTTTCATAACTTCCACCGCAGTTGCTCTGCGGTGTATATGTAGCTTACTTTACCATTCGAAAGCTCCCTCCTCCCACCCGGATAGCTCGGAAAGAACTGTGATTGCGATTGCATTAGAATGCATCTCCGCCTTGCCTGTCAGTCATCCAATCATTACTGGCGCATGTTTGCATTGGTAATGGCCGCAGCACAGATCTCATTAGGAGGGAGTGAAAGAGCACACCATTAAACAGACAACCGAAAAAAAAAACAAATCCAAACGGGAAGGCAAAGGTGGCCACGGTCGCTAGAGTAAGCAATTGCCTGCGATTGCCGAGAGATGGATGGTGGGTGTGCTCATTATGCTAAAAGCTCATGTGAACGGCCTGTAATTAACGGTGGCATAATTGGATATTTAACAACCGCATCATTGCAGTTGTCGTACACCATGCCGCTAAGCGCTTGACCGATTGTGATTGTCGTTCTCAGCCTTCGTCATGTGTGTATGTGTGAATTTGGTTGTTGCTAGAAATGTTTTACGATAAATTCAAATTTCCTGCGGAGAAGCTTAACCGTTAGAACTGGAGTGACTTCGAATATATTTTCCTTTAGTATTATGATAATTTATGCAGATGCTATCAAATCTTCGCTCACACACATACACCCCAAAAGAAAACATTTAAACCTGTTTTTGCATAAATTGTTTTCCAATATATTTTTTTCCATGCTTCATGATGAACCATCGTGCGAAGTTTTGTTAGGAGCTTTAAATAAATGAATGCGGAATAGAATTCGCACATAATTGTTAAAGTTTGCTAATTTATTCTGAATGTTGAACATTCCTGATCGGTGGTTTCGGAGTCCAAAACTTGATTGTTGAATGTGAAACAAATGAAATGCGGGATCGTATTTATAAAATCCAATAAGGAAGCATCACAGGATCGTGTTTAAATGTGCTAGAGAGCTAGTATAAACCGGAACCAATCGTACGATTGATGAATTTAGATGAATGTTTCAAAACACATATTGAAACTTTGAATAATTATGAAGTACATCGAACTCAGCATCATTTTTTGTTGTGAAACGCTTATTCATAAGTATATAGTACAGAATGAGCACAGTTTTGAAGAAGTTTTCATCTAATAAAACCAAACCATAACGCACACGCATACACACACACACACGCGCATCAAAACGTGAAAACGTGATTCAACATTTCTTAATAAATCACATAACCACTGTTAGTGTGTACCAACATCTCATCGAATGAGCGTTTTTCTTTCGAATCTGGGCTAAATGTAGGTTGAATGATTAACGCTCGTAAACGATTTTTACCATGCACTTTGATGAGGCCAGTTTTTGGAGATAGATAACAACGAGGACGGTGGCGATCGCGTAACTCATAGTCGTATGAAAACACACAAAAAAAAGCAAAAGCAAAACAAAACCCTCCACAACTTCCCCATCAAACGCATCATCTGATAATACATGCACCGACCACTCTCGGATCATTTCCCGGCAAAACTGCATGAAACGGCACCGTATATCCTCCTGGGTGCGTTAAAATGGGAAGTTCGTTGTTAAAGGGTTTCCCTCGGATATTGAGATACATGGGGGAACAATCACAGAGAGAGTAAGAGCACCGGGAGAGTGAAAATTAGCTCGACTCAACTCGCCGCGAGTGCTGTAACTGAAAACTGAAGAATTGCATAATTGCAAGGTCGCCAGCGGAATTTGAACAAGTCTACCAACGCAGACCTCCCCCCCCCACCCCTCTATAACTTGGTGAAGGGGCTCGCCATGCTGCTTCGGCCAAGTGTAAGTGTGAGTGAGTGTGAAAGGAAAGCACAGAGAATGAAATTAAATAGCAATGAACGAGGTCACATTTTTCTTACCACGTTTATGAAGGACGATTATGACAATAAGGACTGTAAACAAGATTTAGCGTCCGGTACAATCCTGTATTTTTAAGTCTGGGAGTTACATCGGGGCCAATTTAGCTTCACAAATACATCACACGGTTTGTTGCATTCGGCTGTACGGCGTTATGAGAACGGCGTCTACCACCCCACGAACACTTCCGGTCCAGTAGGATTTTCCCTTTTACGATCGCGTCTTATCTTCCGCTTGTTGGGTTTACACATTTTCACCAAATGGATGGATGTGTTTTTAGATGACGTGAGTTCCTTCCTTTTGATTTTCATTTTAAACGAGCGAAGCACATTTTGGTTTTGGTATTACGAAAGGGTTGCAAGGTAGATAAGAAACCGATAGCGGCATAAAGTCACATAAGCTGATACCTTTTATCGACATTGGTCGAACTCTCGTCGTTCGAAATCTCTCACACGCTGGTTAGGGGTGCGTTGGATAATGAACGATATCTAACTTAGTGCAACATAAGATAAGAAACATAAAAAACACACACACACACACACCAATGTAAATGTGTCATTATCAAGGGATACAAAATGGTGTGACCCTTCACTAGTAAGCCGACAAAATTAATTTTTCATTCGCTAAGGATGAGTAACTGCTCTTTCTGACCGTACACAGTCATTGCTGTACCGGCCTCGAAATAATCAGCAGCAAACGATCTAGCGATAATCAAACCGGCAACTCAAACAAAACATTACTCATCAGGTAGATTTGGCGTTTGGGGATACTGACGAATTTATTACCCTGCTAATAATGGCAGGAGGCTCGACCGAATCGTACGATTGTTTGACGATAAATCGTGTTGATCATCATGTGAGTGCGTAAACACTACACCAACACACAGAACTGCGATTGTTTCCGTCAACATCGCTCAGTTGCAGATCCTTTTCTGGTTGTGGAAAGAGCTGGAAGTTTGGCGCGGTTACATGAACTTGGAAGTTTCGCGATCAAAAGCGCGTCTATTGCCTCACAAGGGCCAGATGATAAAAGCAAGCAGCGAACAAGCGTCACCTCAGAATGCATACCAAGGCGGGGAGTGGAGAGGTGCCTGTCTCTACCCTGCCTCTTGTTCTCTTTCTGCTGCTAGAGAGCAGCATGACGGGGCAGATATTAAGATGGATGGAAAACCGGAGTAGACCTCGTTCAGCAGCATATTACACGCCTAGACTCGCGCGCTGCAGTTACAGGTTGCAAAACATACTATTTGCGGCACCGCCACGACCGCCACACCACCAATGCAACAATGCATCCCCGTCCCCCAATTGCGGTGCTCCATTTTTCCATCATTGGTCGGCCAGTCGGCCGGTCGGTCGGGAAGCCGTCTAAGGCCACGCGACGAAGCTTGAACAAACGGGGTGGCGAGATAGCCGTTTAATGAAAACAAACGTGAGTTAGGAGGCCCGCAACACATGCTCTGATCGGGAAAGGGAGTTTTTTGCTTGCGAATTTGAACTCATCAAACTCAGAATTCGCGATGTGTAAATCCGGTGGCGGCTAATGAAGATCCGGTGGTTCCATCGTAAATATAAATAAACAATCTCCACATTACATAACACACCCAAGCGCATTTTTCCAAGGAAATGCAATCCGAGCTTGGATGGTCGTTCGAATCTCGGCAGCCACGGAAATCGATTCTTTTCAGCTTTTGATGTAAAAAAAAACTTCTAATAAATGTGCACCCACACAGAGAACCGAAAATACGCGGCTTTTCTGGTCGTTCAGAATCGAAATGATACATCTCTCGTTAAGTTGGCGGGATGAAACGTTGATAAAGAGAAACAGATACACGCAAACACCCACCCACATCTGCTGCTTCAAACAGTTTACAAGCAGACAAACATATCTTCCCTGCCACCCTAGAACGTTTACTCTAGCCTCTTCCCGCATGTCCGTGGACCGTTTTTCCCGGTCTCTGCATGGCGAAACTGTGTCACGCGCGCGCGAGATGGAACGCACGCTGCTCGCGAGAGAAGAATATGATCTACGTACGAAAAGAGCTGCTTATGTAATCCCGGGTGCTGCTGTGTTCTTGGGACACGAGGGATAAACAATCATTTCTGCGGGTAGAAATGATTGACTGGCAAGCAGATTTCAAGGATTTTTGCGCAGAACAAAATGTGTCACCCCCTGGCAGACAAACGTACTGAGACTGGTTGTTTGCGTACGTAGACCAATTTCGTGGCGAGACGGTGAGAAAACGCATTAGAACCCACTCAACTCACTCACTTTCACTCGGTGGTTCAAAAATGGTTGAACACCCTCCTGGCGGACGACTTGACTTTCCATTCAAATTTCGTCCCCGGTTGCTTAATTGTTGTTGAATTCTTTTGGTCGCACTCGATGTTCAGTCTCGATTCTTTCACACGTGGTGTTGTCTTCTCAATTGGCAAGTACCTCGCCACTGCCCTCTGTCTCACTTCCTGTAATTCCCAACGGTTCACCTAGATTCGTGTTGCTCTTCGCCGTGTGGCCTGCTTTACTATTCATATTCTAATTTACGCTTAATTAACTTCCCAGCCTACTATATAGGAGACATGTGTGTTTCGTGTGCATTACACCTCTCGCTCGCTTCGATTCTATGCGCGCGCTGTCTCTTTCTCTCTCTCTCCTTTGCGGGATTGTGTGTAGCACGCGATCAAAAGCGCAAAGTACCGTACAAATTCTTCTTATCAGGAAATGCCCGCGACGAAAGCACACAAAAACACATACACATACACGCCCACATTCACATACACGCGTATACCCGTTTATCGTTTATGCCAACATTTCCCGCGCGCTCGGGTTTTCTTTGATGCCCTTCTTGAAGGCGTCTGAAAACTGTGGTGACAGATGCTAGAGCGCTTCCTGGTGTCCCCTTCTTTGGAGCAGAGACAATACCGATGTGTATTGTCGCGGACCAGAAATTGACTGCACTTTTATCAAGCCCCCCCCTCGGTTCTGCCCCACCCAATGAAGCTGCTTCACAATCACGGTGAGGAAACACTGCACTTACTTGTTGCAGCACTGCTGGGAGGTTTTCGTTGCCTGGTATCCTGGGCTAGAAACAGTTTCTATTGCACTTGCACCCGGGTCGGAGAACAGACGGCTGGCAAGATCAGATGGGTGGGATTGTCTTCGCCGAACAAGCAACAAGCAACAGCACTGGGGACAGCACAAATACACCAAACGAAAGAAAACAAAAACGAACTACAACGGGAGCACACACGCGCGCACTAGAATTGTTTCTTTTCTCCCTTATCCCGATCGCTGGTTAATTCCTCTTTTCAACCAAGTATTGCACTGCTCGGGAAGCGATTATTGCACTCGAGAACAACGGTAACGGCGGCACCACGGTACGGCACTCGGCAATCGAAGCACCACTACGGCAGCAACAGCAGCGGGAACGTGAATGTGAGCTCACGATTTAGATGGGTTTCCTACGCATCCAATCTGATTGTAAGCAACTGACGCTTCCGCTGGATTTTGACGTTGGTTTTAGCGAGTTCTCCCACCACCGGCCCGGGGGCGGCCGTTTATATCAGCACGGTTTGGCTCCCGGTGGAGCGCGTGCGGCCAGAGCAAAAATACACTCCCGAACACGCACACCACTTGCGTGTGCAGATTGTTTCTCCGCTCGCCGTGTGAACGCTCGCGTCAAACGTCGAAGAGACACAAGAGAGAAGAAGCACGCACACGCACAGCAGAAAAACCACGTGCCAGGTGAGCGAGAACCTGTTCCTTGCAGGGTTAGTGAAGCCGATATACTGCCAATCACTAGCAAAACCGAATAAAGAAAAGTATAACGCTATAAGTATAGCAACGAAATCAGACTACCAACTGTTGCATGAATCTGAACAGTATAAGTTAAAAGAAGAATAAATTCCTAAAGAAACGATGCAATTTTCCTGGATGGATTGAACTTTCTTACGAACCCTGTATTTGTGCTACGAGAGATCGATATAAAGAGCGAAAGAAATCTTCATTCTCAGAAATTGAACCGATCCCACACTTCCGTTTCTCAAACACTCTCACTCACACACACTCGCGCACGCACGCTCTTCTCTCGCACTATCTCGCTTTCGTTCTCTTCATCAACGACACACACGCGCGTACGTACTGAACCGGCATCTTACGCACACATCTGTCACTCGTTTTGGCAACAATTACTACATTTGCAATCGCTATTGAGATGGCATGCGAAAATGCAAGACACACTGTTGATTCATTTCTAGACGAGTTCATTTCATTTTTCCTCAAAGAAAGTGCAATCGAGGTATTATTTAGCATGAAAATATTCGTTTTCTAATGTAAAGCATGCACTTGCTGTTTGGAAAATCGTGTTTTCGTTTGCCTTTCTATTTTCGTTTGTTGTGTAGATTATAAAACACACACAAAATAATCAGAACTTTTTTCTACACTTTTCAACTCACCATTCTAGACGCTCCTCTTTTTCGCATTTCCAACACAAAGTCTCTCTCTTTCTTTCGCTTTCCCGCTCTCTGAATACTACACGCAAAGCACGCATACTTACGCAAACTAAAAACAAAAAATCAGGGCATACGTCACGAAACGGCCACGCGCAAGAGGAGGAGGAGGTCATTTCGTCAGGATAATTATTATATTGCAGGAAGCATTTAATAAGGCCACACACACAACTCGAACGACCGTTGCCCAGCCGTACTATGAAGGACATTCGAAGTTGTTTGCTGTGTTAAGAGCTTCGATGGTCCAGTTTCAGTGTTGTTTTTGTGGTTGAACATTCTTAAGATCAACTGGTGTTTTTACAGTACGGTTTGTACCTGTTGATTTCCTTTATTGTTTCCATTCTTTCTCTAGGCTTAATGTCCTTTACGAGAGTTTCTATTTGTTAACATGTGTTTTATACGTCGAGATTCATGAATCATTTCGAATAATCGTGAAGATCACTTTCATTTCCCAGCGTATCGCACTTTACACGATCAAAACAATAACAAGAGCAATCAAAAATCCCGCCAGCAGCATGATTCACTCCGGATTTCGTTCTGAAACTGCGTAGAATCGAACAGTGAAACAATAACCATAGCTGTGTAAACATGCCTGAGCATACCAAAACATTATTATTAACAACACCTCACAACGGTACATACACAGGCCAGTCGTAAAACGTTCAGTAGACGTTGTCTTCCGTTTCAAATAACCGTTTCAAGTAGCAACCTTCACCACGCCACCGGAACAACGGGCAACTAATTTACTAACGCGCGGCCATGCTCAGGACTGCAAAATCACCTGTCATCTGTGGCTGTGTGGCTCATGGCGGAGCACGGTGGGCGGATATAAACCCTTCGTCAGCCGACTTGGAACAGAAGCATTAGCAGGCCGCTTTTTTACCTTCAACAACCTCATAAAAGTCACCGGCAGCCATGAGCATATAGTTTTATGAACTCTTAAACGTCCCCCAAAAGCGAGTTTTGTGGCGCATTCTATCGTGCGGTTTGATCTTCGTAAAAAAAATAGTAAGATACACCACGTACAGAACTCGGAGCAGTAGATGTTTGTGTTTTTTGTCACTTTCCACCATTGTTTTTGCGAAATTAATTTACATGGCTCTCATAAACGCTTTTGAGCGTGATTACAGCCGTGTTTTAAACACTGTTCAACAAGTCCATTGCGAGGCTGTTAGGCCAGTCTTGTTTTTGCTCGTAGTTCTTAAAAAATGTGCATTACTTTATAGTTTCATTGACAATTAAAAATTTCCTAGCAGATAGACCCGTGTGTTGGCCACATTTCACACACGTGGAATTTCACATCCATCACATGCCTGTCGAACGCCTGTAGGCCACCACGTGTAGTAATTAAATGTCCGGTATATTAAACATCTACTCACCTGCTAATAGATTTGAGAAACGTTCGCGTCACCTATCATTTGCGCAAGTAGCATGATTTGGGCTTTTCTCTTGACGCACTTGCTACCGCGCAAGAATTGTTGATCTTAAATATTATTTTTTTCTCTCCCGTTATTGCAATAATACCTGCTCGATGACATTCGCGCACTTGCGATCACTGTAAACGAATCCAATTGCTCGGGATGTAATTGGAAAACCGATTCGCCCTCTCAAACATCTGACGTCAGGACACAGGTCTCCGGTATGGTGTCGCATACCACGCGCCCTACTCGTGTGTATGGGCGTGTGTGTACTACAATGTAAGTGTACAGCATCATCGGTCTTGACCATCATCGGGCTGACAGTACGCGGATAGTATAAAAACAAACTCTCCCGAGCAACGAGTACGAGCTGCGTACAAGATGCGTCACATGGCCGAAGATTCTGGATGTACGTTTGTCGGGTGAGGATGTCAGGACACGTGTGCAGGAAGAGACAATTAGCTGTTGGCAGTAATAATACAACACAAAGCACGCGAGCAAACGTTTACCGTCGGCAGCATCTTCGTGCTAGTATTGAATTGGAGTATTGGGGACTTTGGACCACTGGCGGAATCCTGCGCTTGTAGCTCCTCTGTAGGTGGCAACGCAGAGCACCCTAGCCAAAACAAATACACGCACCAATTTGCAGACAAACAGAACGCAACCACCTCTCGGTCTCTCTCACTGTCGGTGTAGAAAACGAAGATCATCGGCGATCTTCGTCATATCGTTGTAGGATTTTCGAGGTTTACATGTACGTAAGTACTTTTTTACTCACAGATCAACAAGGTACAGCCACCGCGTCAAGTGTGGGGTGAAAACGTTTGCCAATCGTTTCCGTTGTCTGGGTGGAGTTGATTTTGGTGTTGTTTTCGGGCGCAAACTTTTTACTGTTAAATCTGCCACTGGCGACTACGGTACCGATCGCTAATGGACGCTGGGTTCGTTGGTAGCAAGCGGTTAAGCCCACCGCGTAAGTTGTCGGTCGAGTGTCATCGAGGAGGGAGACATAATTGAATTTGCGTACCGAACAACCTGTGGCAAACAAATCGCGGTTTCGATTCTTTTTTTTTTTGGTGAGCTACCAAGCAGGTTCGACAAGGGTTAAATAAAATCAGCAAACAAATCGTCGATCGATGGACCGAAACGAGCGCAAAAAAGACATTATTTGAGGCTTCCTTGTAGCGGTTGTCCGCGCAAAGCTTCGCTCGAGTACACGGGAGGCAAAAATCTGTAAGAGCGTCAGTAAATGTTGTGCGTGGAAGTGGAAAAAAAATAAACGGGAAGCGTTCTTTCTTTCGGAACCTTCCAGAACGTTTAATGAGACTCTCGATATTGACGCTGGTGACTTTGCGGTTATTTTGGATGATGCGAAGAAATAACAAAACAACAACAAAAAAACCAGTGGAGAACCCTCTGAACGCTAGCAAGAAGCTCAGTATGAAAAACCAGAGACAATAAGCGAGAAAACTCTTCAGAAAAACAGGTTTGTGGGGTCATTTTTTTGTTTGTTAGCTAGAAGAGTTCTCGGGTTGCCGCATTTGTGCGCACTAACTCTTCTCATCAATTGAACACTAATTGCACTTACACATGCCCGCTCGCAGAACGCGTCCAGTGGACGGACATTGGATTCGTGAAGATCGGTGGTTCAAAGTCCAAAAATACAAAATTAGCCACCTCCCGAAGTTCCGCCTATCGGTGTGCTACATAGTTCGCAACGAATCGTTCGCTTTTGATGACGTCAAACGCGTCGTGATCCTCGTCGTTTGGGTGCTGGAAATGGGGCTTTATCCATCCCAAAAAGAATCGCTTTTCTGCATTGCGTGGACGGTGTCGAAAATAGCCACTTGCGGTCACTTTTGCGGTCTTGGAACTGATGATAGGGTAAATAGGATATGTGTTTTTCATCCAGAACCATGCCATCAATTGCTTGCTGGCTTGCGTCACTTGCCGGTGGCGGATGTAATCTCGAGCACCATGACGCTTTTAATCGAGTTTCAATAAACAAAACACTGTAACAGGTTCGAATTCTTGATGTGGGTATTACCCGACGCTATCTCTACAGACGGACGGTGACAAAACAATAACAGCCCGCCGGTCTACATTTCAAAACATCGGTTCCGGTTTTAGTGACACTGTAGAATGCGGTGGGAAATGCGAACCAAACGAAGCTAGAAACTAGCACAAACATTCAGTTCCAATGCGTCGCTTTGCTGCGCCAAATCAAACATCAAACAAATTCCGATGGCACACTTGCTGCACCGAGATATGGTAGGTGGGCAGTGTGTCAAAATCATTGTGTCAGGTTTTGCTTTTGATGCATTTGGTGCGTACGTTTTTTTTGTAGTTAAATAAAACATGAAGGCAAAAGATAAGAAAGCGAAAGTTGGAGTTAGCGTTGGAGCAAAAATTATTCACAAAAAATGAAAAGCGAAAAGGCAAAGAAAACTGGCACTGGTAATCAAGATAATGGCCACTAACCTAGCTAGGCTGCTAACCGTGTTAGTAATTTGTGAAGGGAATTACAAAACTCTGCGGTCTATTACAAGAAAACGACGCCAACGAAACGATAAGAAGGCATTCATTCAATTAGGTAAAGCAATTATATTTGTTGTATACAGATTTGTTGCGATTCCATGTGAGTTAGATTTGTACTGTCTGAATTTTGCACAGCACATTATTGAATTCAATAGTACCAAATACTGTAAAATAATAATCTAGTTTTAATTCTTCATTCATGCCATATTGAAATAATTGAAACTTTGTTAAATATTCGGTTAATAGTTACTCATACAGATTCGGAGTTCGCGGTCTTCGTGTCAATGACAAACTTCTTTATTTTACTAACGTTTCGGTGTTTTTGACTGCTCCAACAATCCTTGATGACGTTAACGTTCTAGCGCTGTCGTCTGCCAATCCAATATCCTGGCCGTTCTGGCGAACGCATCAACTCCATCACTTCACGCCTCCTCTGTCCATGTGGACCACCCAAAAGGATTTTACGAACTGGGTCATTCTCATGACATGACCAGCCCACTGGAGCCTAGGGAGTCTAACTCGCTACACGATGATGAGGTCATCGTACAGTTCGTAGAGCTCGTCATTGTCCGCGGCTCCTCCATTGTCCTACCATACATACCGGGTCAAAAATCTTTTTGAGTGTCTTCCTTGAACGAGGCTAACAAGGTTTCGTCAGATTTGGAAAGGATCCTCAGAGGCGTACGTGAGTAGCTAAATGTTTTCTAGTTTTTTTAGTGGAAAAGTTTCCTCAAGCTGAAGAATGACCGGTTGGTAGCTAGTACCCTTAGGTATATCGATAGGTTTGATGTTTGGGGACTATCTATTTTAATTCAATCCTGATCCTGGCATTCGTTGATGATATAAACTGCATTAGTTTGAGGCTCAGACGAGAGGAAAAAAGAGTTCAACAGCACCAAAAGACAAATATGGGAAGACCAACGAGTGCGGGAACTTCAAGAAATAAGAGTGCGTTACGGACCAGGAAGAAAGTTTTACCAAGAGATAGCAGGCCACCGAAACAACTTCAGACCTAAGGTGACCTGCTGTCGGAATAAGGATGGAAATCTGGTCAGTTACCAGCCAGAGGTCCTCTCGCGATGGGCTCAGTACTTTGATGAATTACTAAATGATCAGTTCAACGAACAGCAAGAGGCTCCACTAGCAGATGATATCATGCTACTGCCACTTAGCATTGAAGACACACGAAAGGCCATCCGTCGGCTCAAGAACAACAAGGCACCAGGTACCGACGGAATAGAAGCCGAGCTGATCAAAAACGGAGGTGCAGCACTCGAACAGGAAATTCATCAAATCATTACTGAGGTATGGGATAGCGAATCGATGCCTTGTGATTGGAATCTCGGCATCATCTACCCCATATACAAGAAGGGAGACAAGCTAGAGTGCAGCAATTACAGGGGTATTACGGTGTTGAATACCGCCTACAAGATTTTCTCCCTAATAATGCAAGACAGACTTGTCCCATTCGTTGAAGAGATAGTTGGAAACTATCAGAGAGGATTCCGAAACGGAAAATCAACCACTGACCAGATATTCACCATGCGGCAAATCTTGGAGAAGATGGCGAAGCAGCAGCTACACTCCTACCATCTCTTCATTGATTTTAAAGCCGCATACGATAGCATAGCCAGGGTAAAACTGTACGACGCAATGAGCTCATTCGGATCCCGGCCAAGCTTACCAGGCTTGTACGTATGACGATGACCAACATCACATGCCAGGTGGATGGAAAATTCTCAGGGCCCTTTGCTACCACCAAGGGTCTGCGCCAGGGAGACGGGCTTGCTTGCCTCCTATTCAATCTGGCGCTAGAGAGGGCCATCCGAGACTCGGAGGTGGAAACTTCGGGGACCATCTTCTATAAGTCACTCCAGATCTTGGCATACGCTGATGACATAGACATCATTGATTTGAGGTTCTCCTATGTAGCAGAAGCTTACCAAAGGATCAAGCATGCGGCACTGAACCTCGGGTTGGAGATCAACGCAAAAACCAAAATGATGGTGGCAGATGGTGGATACCAACAAAGATGTTCCCATCCATCGTATCGGTGCTACGCATCGTCAAACTCCAACTTCAGGTTTAGTGCCACTTGATCGATCGTTTGATAAGCTTGAGTCTATGTCATTAGCGAATGCCAGGATCTGAATTGACTTATAGAAGATGGTCCCCGAAGTTTTCTCCAAGTCTCGCATGGCTCTCTCTCTAGCATCAGATTGAAATGAACAAAGGTGCATCCATCTCCCTGACGCAGTTTCTTTGCATTAAATTCTCTGAGATTTTGATTAAAAAGTTGTGTCACCTTATTGTAACACATTTTTGTAGAATTCATCCCAAGTAAAGTTCCACTATTACAATGGTATCTGTGACATGACTTATCGTATTGGTAAATTATACACGTAGTTAGAGAGTTAGTATATCACGTAGTCCTATGAATGGAAATCCTATATAGGTTTTTTGCAGAGACCTCTAAGAGTCGTTGTTGAGCGTTACAGTTTGAATAAACATGGAGAAAACACCTTTCACAAATTCCTTTAAAAATGCTAATAATTTCTAACTACAACCTTGTAGTGTTTAATGTTAAATAGTTTATTTACACATATTAAATCTATTTCACAAATAAATCTTTAAAAGATTGGAAAACACTGGATGATCGCAAACGACCATTCAATAACTCTAATAAGTGCGTGGTCTCAGTCTGTGCGTGTGTGTGTGCGTGTGTATATCTGTGTGGGTTTGTCTTGTACTATAATTATTTATCACGCAGTTTATAATGCTAGATACAAAATACTAGCCAGCCTAAAACCGGATTCACAGAGCAATCGGAATTGTATAATCAAAGGGCACGTTAAAAATGAACGTACAAGGTCTGTGTGGTTCTTTGGTGGTCAAGTCCAGCGCGCCGGAGGTTATCCGAAGCGAAAGCGATAACCTCCGGACACGTGTTAATTTGGAGACAATCTGTTATGAAGCTCAATTTTTATGGCAAAAGCCAAACTTTGATGAAGATTTATGCAAATGTTGTTCGATTTTTATTCAATCGACGCTTTGCGCAAGACATAGTCGGGTAGCTTACGATCAGGTCAGTAAACAATGATATCGTCTACCTTCTCTTAGTACATGATGTAATATTTGTGTAAATTTTGATCCATAACATGTGTGCTTAATTTACGCGCATTTGTGCTCCTTTTTCGTCCATGTTTTCGATTGTTGATTAGCGTGTCTCTGCCTCACAACACCAATCGGAAATGTCGGCCTGGTTCGGTTCAGCCAGCCGTCGAATTGCACTTGTTAGGCCATTCCCCCAAAACGCAAGCGATATGGCCATCAGCAGACACTTTCGTGAAGTTCGCATTGAATTGCACTTTGTTTATGCACTTGAGCTGGGTTCGAGTGGGCCAAATTCTCGCTGATCGGAACTGGGTCCAATCCGTCACGAGACCATCGACCTGTGGCAAGAGACCTGCTGCTGTTGCTGATGTGTAGTAACCTTGTCTTCAGCCCCGCATCTATACATCATCCTCAAAACGTTCCATTTACCCATCATCATTGAGGTGGCAGATACAGTAACCCGCAATTACCACGTAAAGTGCGCAATCGAGGACACCTTCAAATAGACCATCGGAATGACCTTGACAGATCCACACCACCCGATGGCAGTGGTGACTTTGACAGGAAGTAGCGGACCACCAGTGCGGTAAGATCGCAGGAGAATAATTAGATGGCGTAACCTTTAGCGTGCAGTGTATGTAAGTGGTCAAAGAGGCAGAAGCCTTTTCGGGACGAAGAAGGCAACATTGCGGTGGACCTTCATTTCGGACAGTTCCGGCTTTTTTGGGCACGGTTCCGCTGCGCTCTCGTTGAATGCGCGGTGCGTGACGAAGATTTGATGTTTAACGGTAGAACCGGACCTGCCAGAGGAAGTGATGGTAATTTGAGCAATTGTATGTCGCTTCCGATCGATTGCAAGATGATAAGCAATTAGAGATGGGGTAGGTTTGTTTTACAAGTATAATGTGATGGTATGTGTTGCACATGTCATTGAAGTAAGAAGCATCTGTTCTTTACTAAATTTAGAAAACATATAACAGAAAAGTTGAGATTGATTGGTTGAAGGTTTTCTTTGTTTGTGGAAAGGATGCAGTTTAAGGTTATGTGCAGAATATGTCAAACCTTCGGACGCGCACTGGACCATCATACCATCAGCTGTCACATAGGAACCACACAGGACAATTTATGAAGAACGTTAAATTAAAACAATCACATTTTCAATTTTGATTGTTTCTCTGCATGGTGGAGCATGATTTCTACATAGATCTGGGAAATTGAAAAAAAAAACTAAATTAGTAAATTATAAAGTAATATACTTAAAAAAGAGTTTTTGATTGTTTAGTTCTGGAAAAGATTTCTGATGGTCTGTTTTGTAAACAGGGACATCGAGAGTTAACGGCAGTTTAACGGTAATTTGTGTGAATGAAATCATCCTCATTTCTTCAAGGCGATTGTTAGTTATGGATATTTAGAATAGAATCCAACCAAGAGTTCACCTTTGGCCAGTAGTAAATTAATAGTAAATTCATCGCAATTACATTTTTTTGTTATAATAGTATTATAACACTATTATAACGCGAATGGAATTGACAAGGATATATTGTTGTTTAGATTTTATTTATTTGTTCTCTAGGAATTGCTGAAAAGATGATGTCTCTGGACCCTGGCTAACGACCGAATCCTAGAAAAGTACCATAATAACTCTCAAAAAACAAAATGTTTATGAATTTCTGTCTTGAAAAGAAAGAAGAAGAGAAGGGATACTATTATTTTTCAAACATGGCGTTAAATTTATGTCTGAATAAGACGACCTACTGCACATGCTGATCACGACATATCGTACGGATTATGATCTTAGTCTCTTGGGATATTCCTTTATTCTCCACATTACACTTGATGATTTGTTTTATCTTATCAATGCATGGAAAAAATACCTATTTTACGCAAAATTATCCTGAAAAGGTTGAGCTTCTTTCTGGCAGATACTCCTGCGGGTTAACTGCACCAACAAAAATTCACTTTTGTATAACCAATCACAGAATACTTAATAAAAACATCAATGTAGCAGAAACTCATCAGTGTGTCGTAGAAAAAATAATTTCCTTTCTCGACGAGTGTATTTCGTCTTTATCTTCAGGTGATCCGCTCCTTATTTCCTCAGGTGATCGATCACTGAGCGGTGGTGTATACGATTGCGGCGCCGGTCTTCACACGGCAGGACCGGGGCTCGAATCCCGGCGGACCGCCTCCCCGTACACAGGACTGACTATCCAGCTACGGGTAAAACTTAGTCACAGAAAGCTAGCAATAGCTGGCAGGCCAAGACCTCACGAGGTTGTAGTGCCAAGGAAGAAGAAGAAGAAGATCGATCATACATACCAGCCTTCATCAATTCTGATTCGTCTCGAAATGTTTATCATTCTGATTCGAACCAAGAAATACGGATTGGGTCCTCATCGTCAACATTATATTTTTTTTTTTATAAATAAATTCCTTTAATTAATTTAATACCTTGAAAGTTAAACAATACCCAATCATTAAAGTTTTACACCGACAACAGTGATCAGTGATTTAACACATAGACCAGCCAAGGTTGAAGAAATGATCAAACACGCGCTCGCCAGTGTTCACACTATTCATCGCTCGGCTGGCGTACAGTCTGCGCTAATCGCCTACATCAAATCGACGCCTACATCGCCTACATCAAATCGGACAATCGACGGTACACTACGGTTTTGCAGCACACGCGGCCGAAAGCACACGCGGAGGTTAAATAAATAAAGAAAATGGCCACAAACACAAAAACAGAAATCGTACAATCAAGCACACAATCCGCAACCGATTCCGATCGCCAGCCCCGCAAATGTGGATCAAGGGTGATGCGCACGCCAGCCAAAAAAAAAAATAAAGGAAAAAAAAACTCCCAAGCCATTCGAAGCGAAGGCAATCAATCCATCAGCTGGTGGGTAAGAAAATCGGGACAGAAGCAAAACCAAAACAAACACACAAAAATGAAGAGCTCGAGTAAGCGCAAGAAAGAAAACCAAAAATCGGATACCAAATTGTCCAATCGTGCCCCTGCTTTACATAATTGACGCCCGGCCCGTGCACTCATTGCACGTGAAAATCACGCACGCACGCACGGATCGCACACAACGCATTATGAGTTAATGGCCAGCCGGAACGTGCGTTGGCGGGTTTGTACGATGCACAGCACTGAAAGCGCCAAAAACGATGCATCTTGCCCACCTTGGAGTGCTTTCAGAGCATAGAGAGAGAGAGGGGCGTGTTCGGTTTTTTGTTGTTGGTGTTGTGTCGAATCGCTTACTAAAGCCTGTCCAGTTCCATCCCAACATAATATAATATAATATCACGGTGATCATAATCAAAAGAAGAATCTTCGAACAGTGACAACAGCAGCAGACAAAAAATTGTCGATCGGTTCGATGAAATATTGCCAGTTTTCCTTCGTGAAAATTAAACCCCATTTGACACTGACTTGCGGGGGCTATTACGCGTGATATTCTTGATATCGTCCACCATAGGCCAAGGTTTCCGTACAAGGCGACCCCACACACTCTCTCCCTCTCTCTCTCTCTCTCGCGCTGCGCACCTCCATTCGCTGGAACCGTTTCGTCAATCCGACCTTCACCATCCGACACAAAAAAAGGCACACAAAGTCCGAACACTCCGGACTGAGGCAGCTCGCCAGCTGGGATGTGAGCGAGGCGTGACACGACGGCGTGGTGTTGCAATCGGTTCTTAAAACATTAAATTTTTGATGATCTCGGCGGCGTCTGGTTGCGATCCCCCCCCCAACATCCCCCCCAGACAGCGTAAATCTTCGATCGGATTGACCGGTTTGTGTTTTGCTGCTTGCAACACAGAATTTGGGGCAGAATTTATGATACCGAGCCGTGTACTTGTACTTGGGCAAGGATTATCGTCTCAAGCGTGTCACTGCGTGTGCGTCGCTACGGACAGTAGCAGCTTCCGGTGCGGAAATGGTGGTTGACCTTGCGGAAAGGATGAGTCTGGTGTACGCGCGGAATCATGAGCACGCTTTACAACAAATAACCGCTCACTATTGCACCTTCGAAGGATGTTATTACCTGCACGATCGCTCGAAGGCCGAAAAGTCACCCAATTAAGATTCAAATACAATGACAAAGCGCTGTTGATGAGTTTTCGAAAATTAGTTTGCTTGAAAGTGAAGAAATTAAAACCGAAACAAAAACAAACCCTCACCGAATGGAGATGGTTTTCATCATCCGACTGATGATGGAAGATATATCGATAAACTGAAAAGGGTAAAGGTTAGCCACACATGATTGTTAGCCGGGACGGTGCAAGGAAAAAATGAATAAAATACTAATCGATCTACGAAATGTAGTGGAAAATGCTGACGCTAACTAGCTATTTACTAAACGACTTTAACATTTTGCTGAGCGCCTTTCTTTAAACATCATTTTAAGTTTTTTTACAACATCATTAAAGGCAGCGTGTGCATTTCGAACTTTGGTCGAAAAGTTCTTTTCGTTTTGTAATTTCGATCATCGCGCTGATCACTTATCTTATCGACGATCAGATGATGGGTTGTCATTATTTTGTTTACTTATACTTATTGTGTTTGCGATCGTGCATTTAAATTTATTTGTTTTTTTTTTATTAATATATAACTTACCCGTTTTTTGTAGCTTTGCGGATAATTATTTTGCCGTTACGGTCTGGTAAATGCTATCATCGAATATCTGGTTTTTACGGGGTTTGATGTTTTTTTTTATCGTCGCACACAAAGTCATCGGATCCAGGTAATGAACAGCTCGAAAAAGCTTCGCAAAAGAAGTGTCGAAGTGGTACTTTACGATCGGCGGATCATCATCATCATCGTCGCCGTTGTGTCCTCCAACTATCCTTCACCGTGCGTAGAACCGGGCGGACTTTAGAACAGCGGGTTTTTGTTTCTTGCTCGCGGTGAGTTTCAATCTAAGATCGTACAATTTGGAGTGGAAAGCTAACACATCAGGTGGAAAAACATAACGAGGTGCTAAAATGAGAGGGTTGAATTTTGTTTTGCACGGCGCAATTTAATAGCGAAATATATACAGTAACAAAAAAAAAACAAAAGAAAACACTCCACTCCGGGAGGCGTAGCGAGGTTTGATCGGTTTGAATTATGCCTGTCAGTGCGGTAAACAAGAACCGGATGTTAAAGTGAACTGTCTAGTGCTATTAATATGAAAATCAGTTCATGGTGTTAAGTGGGGAGAGGCCCCGACATCGACCCCGACCCCGGATTGTTGATGCCAAAGGCCAGGTGTAGAAAAGTGTTACGTTTGACAAGGCTAGATTTTGTAGTGAGAAAGTTAAAGCCACGTATCGAACGTAAATTTTACAAGATCGACATTCGATTATTAACGTCAGCTAGGAAACACATCTTTCTATATATCAGCTATCATGCATTTCTAATAGAGTATGTTTTTGTTTATAAAGATCGAGTTCTGATTTATTGTTAAAAAACAATTGCAAATAATGGTGCAACACAGGCAGGTAAAAACAGCATACAACAGATAACGTATACGTCCTGGTCTACTGGTCGACGGAGAAGTTCGTCGCTCATGAGAAATCCCTGTGTCCTGGTGCTCACTTGGGTGTGGCGCTGTTAACACATTTGTCGAAGATCATCAGTTGGTACAGTAATAGTTTGCTCATACAAGAGAATTATTAAAGCTCTTAGATCAAGAATAAATGCAGTTGTGATGTAAATAGTTGTCAATTATGTGTAGACGTGTGCTTAACAACTCATGATCTGATCGTCACCGATATAATCGAATTGATGAGGACATCGGATATATTCTAAGACCGTCAGTCAGCCCAACATCGCGAAGAAAATGTTGGGATCTGCCTGGTAATCAACGATAAGAAAACCAGAAATTTCTAAGTTCTCCTTCAAGAATGTAGTGCTAGTTGATAAAAAATAAAATTCAATTAATTAAGTCTTAGATGAATAAATGATGTAGGTTAGAAGGCAAATGATTCAGTGCCTATCTAATTTTTCTTTGCAAAGCCATTGGAATCGAAAACATCTGACAAAGAATTACATTTTTTACATTTTCTTAATTATGTAAATACAAGAAAGTTATTGTGAAATGTCAATTTTACATTATTTTTGCCAATGTTAAAATCAGGCTTTTAAAAAATGACAATGACCAACATTACATGTCAATCTCTCAATATCCAGTCTGCGCTAGGGAGATGGTGTTGCCTGTCTCCTCTTTAATTTGGTGTTAGAGGCAGCCATCCAAAACTTGGAGACTTCGGGAACTATCATCTAAACCAGATCTTGGCTACGCTGATGACGCAGGGGTGATTTACAGATATGTGATCTTACCTTCTACATTGTCCAGTATAGATGTTGAGACACGCGTAAAGGAGCTGGCTGTGGTCCCTAACAACAGTCCCAGTACTCACTTACACCATCCAAAACAGATGATTCTGTTAGCTATGTTTGAGAGGAAGATGCTTGGAAGAATTTTAGCTAGAAGGATCTCTACGGTGTCTTCACCATCATGCAGCGTATTAGATTCGCCAGGCTTCGGTCCGGTGGGCTGATCATTTCTTGAGAATGGCACAGGATGACCCAGTACGTAAAGTCTTTTTAGGCGGTCCACATGTATGGGTCCACCAGAATCGTCGGAATAATGGACTGACAAGAAAACGAAACAAGATACAGTGTTTCTCACTTGATAATGCAAAGTTACCTATGATTTTTGCAAACGCTACATACGATTTCGTATGGACCGTTTGCAAAAATCATAGGTAACTTTGCATTATCAAGTGAGAAACACTGTAATCAATCAATATTTAATCTGCACACAAATACTAATACTTAAGGATGTTCAGCAATCAGATCCTGGCTATTTTCTTTAACGGTTTTGTAGCACTAAAATACTGAGATTGTTAAGGTTGGGCTACACGTAGAGCAAACATCAAGCGCAAAGGCGAATCAATGTGTCAAAATGTATTGATTTTTGTTATTGCGCTTCGTGTAGTCGCGATATATAAGCGTACGGCTTTCCTCTTGCAATAAAAATATATTTTCCTTAACACTTTTGTAAAACTGGTAGTTATCGCTACAGGCACAATATTTGTTTACCAATGTTTGCACTTGATATATATGCCTTCCACGCAAACAAATTCCAAAAATTAGTTTGACACATATTTACTCTTTCGTGTAATCGAACCGTTAGCTAAGATACCAAGAGTATTATTTAGTAAAGCTATGAATTGATCTGTATAGGAGCTTAGAAATAGCCGAAGAATAATATAATAACTCCGTTAAGTGCTTTAAATTGATCGTAACAAGTTCTCTGAAAACTCTTTGCTCTCCGACGAGCGTTCGTGCGAAAGGTACTGCCTATTAGAGGTTCTATTCGGTACTGCCATATCAAAAAATTCAAATTTAGACAGTTGCAATGCCGGTTCGCTTGTTTTAGAACCATGAGAACTACCTCTCCATCATTAGCGGCGCAATAGAAGAACCGCGTTTTGGTAGACTGGTGCTAATCACGTGAGCGCAGGTCAGGAAGCGGAAGGAAAACAAGCATCAGCAATCTGCACCGTGAGCATGTTTTCTTTTTCTTCTTCTGCTTGTTGCAAATCTGCACCCGTGCCTGATTAGCAAACTCCCACACCCGGGTGATGTTTGAGGGGTTGTTTACTGGCCACATGTGCAAACACTGCGACCTCAACACCATCCACACATGATACTAGCTTCTACAAATGCAGGTGTTTCCGATTAGCTTCCCCGGTCCCCTTGGGTGTATTGTGAAGTGGTGCCACCTTCCCGGCCCAACCGCTGGCTGGATTGGAGGTGCGTGGTGTTTGCCAAAGTGGTTGACAGTACGCATGAACGAGATGTTCACTGTTCCCCCTGGGCCACTGGCCAACATATCCAGCGGATTTTGGGCGGAAGTTTCTGGCAACTGATTCTGTCGCTAAATTTGAAGGATGACTCAATGGATCGACGAAATTATCATAGTTAATGGAAAACCTCATCACGCTTCTCGATGGCAACGACTGCGTTCCGTCCCAAGGTCGACGTCGGTTTGATGCTGTACGTAGCATCCGGACGTGAACAATGTTTTGCCTACACGCATTCCGTGTGTGCGAGGGAAAGACCGCAACTAACGGGGGTAAATTTGCAACAAAAAAAAAACACAACGACTCATGAGAATCATTCGGGGGAGGAGTTAATCGTCACGAGAAAGTAATTCAACACTGGGACATCATGAACTTCTCAGTACTTCACCGGGTAAGCCCACGGGCCGGTTCCGGATCATCCTTTACCATTAGTCAGTCAGTCAGTTGGTTGGGTTTGGTTTGGGGACGTGATCAAATTACATCCCCGCTAGAACAGCTCCACAATTTGCTGTCGACAATTTGCTACACACCGACCATCATTCGTGTACGCTTGGAACATTTTAATGAACCCTCGTCGTAGGCTCTTTGGCTTGATCGTGATCGTTCCGTGGTGGGGAACTACAGCACCAGGACAAAGACAACCACCGCCCGCCAAACCCCGAGTGTGTTGATCGTTATGCGGAAAGTGTTGCGGTTTGGATTAGCGGGTGGAAAGTTTACCGTTTGATGCACGGCATGGATAGAAGAAGATGCTTGTTCTAGGCAAGATTTATTTACTGCCATCCTTGAGTCACACCGCCTGCCGACAACAGAGCTACGCACGTGTTTTGTGCTATGATTAGACTGAAGCAACACGTTAGATGCGTTTCCTTCTATTGGGAAACTCCAAGTGATGATGTCTCAATGATAAAACAATTAGCATATGAATATTTTAAATAGAAGATATTCTGAACTTGTGGATAGCAACGAATCCTTACACTGTGATACTTTTGGTGTGTGTCATTTTTACCGATATCGGTGCGTACTTTGTGTTGAGTTGCTGTTGTCGATATTACTATATAACGCGTAACAAAGTCTCGCATGTAAGAAGCGTTACGTTTTGTGTTTACATATCATAGTTTAGGTGCGTTTAATTTATCCTTGTTAAGCAAGCTTGTAGCCCTGTTAAACTATCATGGAAGTCAGTTAAATATGAATGAAAATTAAATAATCTCTTTAAAATTCTATTGCTATAAATCTACTGCCTGAATTCCAGGTCGATCCTATGTAAAGTGTTAACAAATGTTAACAAAACTCTGATAAATTAAATTCAGTTCAAGGCTACTCGGTTGCCTGATTAGAAAAAAATGATAACGGTTCTAAATTTATAGAACTAATGTGTTTTCCACACTTTACATTGAATCAAAATGTAGAATAAAGCCATAGAGTATGCTTGTCGAAAACGATTCACTCGATTCGATGCTGGAGACTACAACATGCAAGACAACGAACCCTCCACGGATATCTCAATTACAGAAGGGGAAGAAAGAAAATTGTCTACCACTAATTGTAAGTTTTTTTGGTGAGTTCCGGCTTAGTTGTCGGTACAAGAAACCGCTCGAAGTAAAATATCGAGTATGTGAGGAAATACAGCAATTTCCATTCCGAAGTGAAATATTCTTTGAGGAGTCCATGGGAGTTGGGAATTCCTTGGGAGACGATTCTAAGACTAGAAGTTATTTGTAATGAATTGATCGTACCCGAAAACAAAAACTTTCGAACAAAAGAGATGAGTAAAATTGGTTATTCCGCATTCTACAAGACAATACGCAACATGTGGGAATTCCAATCAGAATGTATCCCGGAAATCCCGATAAACTTTAAACTCTCATTTACGACAGTATTAAAATGTAACAAAGCATGTTTTTAATTAAATTAATAGTTTTTTCTTTATTCTCCATCCCAATAGATTTTGTTTTGTTTTGTTTTCCTTCGCTATACCGTTTTGTTCTGTCTTACTGCTCTATACATACGAATTCTCGACTTTAGTTTTGTTCTCTTGTTGTGGTTTTTAGTTCCTGTTTTGAATATAACAGCAGAATTTTTTTTTAACACTTGCTTTCATCAACACTCTTCAGTACAGATTTTTTTTTTAGTTTTAGGTTTCAACGTGCGGCTGCTTTGTTTTTTTTTTGTTTAAATTACTTCACGCATCCATTGGTGGTGGGAATAAAGGTTTCAGCTTCACACACACACACACAAACACACACACCCACCTGCCAAAACTGCTGCTGCAAGCTACTAAAACCCTGTCAAATGCTAACAACGCGAACGAGCGACGATTGTCATTCCTTTCTTGTGCTGTGTCATTACAACTACTGTACGAAAACTGAAAACGCATAGAAAACAGTTCCATCAAGGCGTACCATATATAGGTTTCACGAGAGTTTTAAAAGCAATGTTACATTCGTTCTTGTGGACAGTGGACGAGTAAGAAAACAAAACCTAACAAAACAGGTTGAAACAGATGAACAATGTTTGAAAAACGATATCGAACTATGACTACGAGTACATTCTCTCTTACGCACTAACAATGGACAACGACGATGAAGAAGGATAATAAACGGATAAGTTTTTTGTTTTCTTAAAGTTCGTGAACAATTCTTTTGTCTACCACTTGGTATAACAGATGTTGGTGCTGGGACCCGATACGCATGGTGGTTGTTTACGACTTTCCATCAGTACCTCCGGTACAGGCGCTAGAAGCGCGCCACCGACCGACGTGCATGAAAAGCTATCACGTTAGAAAGTTTTTAAAACTAGCAACAAACTCCCCTTGGTTTCAGTTTCTGGCTATCGCGATGTTCTTATTTGACTTATGCCGATCATCAAACACAAAAGGAAAGGAAATGACAGATTTCACAGACACAGCATTCAAATACCCGCTTGCCAATAATTACTTTAGCTCGTTTTTGCGAAACAATATGAAGCGTATGGCGTGTTGTTACAGCTGTGAATTTACCGATTGATTTACTCACTGCAACCATTCCATGATAAACAAATGTTTTGGCGAGCTAGAGGTAACTTAAGAAGAAAACAAAAACACATGCCTGGGAGACTAGCAAGGAACCAAACGTTTCTTTTTTTTACATAAAGGCAACACACACACCCGTAGCCGGGAAGTTCCGGCAAACGATTGTAAAAAGGAACCAACAAACAATGATGCGCTGTTCGCTTACTACCCCAGTGTTCATTCAATTCTCAAATATATCGGATGAATTAAAAGTATTAACAATATAAAACCAGCTCATCAACATTACAAAAGCGATAGAGGTGAGTGTAGTCGTCGTAGTTACTAAAAATCAAACGATACCTGTATGCACCCCAAAACTTGCACACTCCGGGTGGAGTATGCAGCCGAGCAGAAATCAAAACCCTACATTTGAGCAACAAACACTACGACATTTCTTAATGGTAAAATGCAAAATAAAATAAATCCTCTTCGAGGATGAACACTTTACAAATTTTAACAACGAAACAACCAACAACAAAAAAACTGCGTGCGTGTTTTAAGATGAGCTGCCAATAAACATCCAAATAGTGCCACGACCCAAAAAAAAACCAAACAGTTGAATCCGTTGCTGTTTTCTTTAAACGTTTCTTCATTTGTTTTACACTTACAGCAGCTTCTTAAGTTAGCAATATTCTTTACCGACGCCCCGATACAGACCATCGGAAAGAATGTATATTTTGTTTTTTTTGTTTTGTAGTTTTTCTCTCCTGTTGTACTACCACCACCATGCTTCGATTTGCCTTAATCACTAAAACCGAAATGGCTGCTGCTGTACAACAAACCGCGCGCGTATGGTGGAAACAGTCCACATACAATCACATACATCGATAGTTAATGTTTCTCTTCTGTTTTTGCTTTGTTTCTTGTCAGTTTCTTGGCATTATTTGCGCTCGTTTTTTGTTTACCACCGTGTTTCCGTCACTTTGATTAAATGTTTCTATGCTTGTTCTAGCTTGTTTCCGGCTCAAAAAGGGTTTTTTTTTATAGAATCAGTTTCTGTAAACGTCGCATCGTTTTGCTACTATTCTGCTAGAGTCTGTCGTTCTTGTATGTTCCCTATGCGCGTTGCATTGTTTTTTTTAGTATATCATTTTGTTGTTTTGATTTACAGTAACGCAACGCTTGTTTTACTACAGGTATTGCAATTCCTATCCCTCCTTCTTTAACACATTTTCCTTCGCTAGCTAGGAGCCATCGTTTATCCTGTACAACATGACTTTTTCTTTAAAACAAATAAACAAAATAAAGTAACTGAAAACAAAAAAAAAACCTAACACCACCAACTAACTATCAACTTGATCGTACTGCTTATCGCTTCCCCGAAGGGTCAACACCACAAAGTGCACCGTGAGTGATGCGCCTTTCTTTTATACATCTGCCCCACTTCGTACTGTGTAAAAAATTCCAAAAAATACATTATCCATAATGCAGCACATCCTATCGTGCTACGCGCGTCTGCGTACGTGTATTTGTTGTAGTTGTGTGTGTGTATTTTTTTAATCCGGTTCCGTTTAAAAACCGGATCTCGACTGGCGTGAGATATCGCGTACTCGGCCAGTGTCGCACCATCACTTCCGGCACCTGCTCTCCTTCCGCTGCCACAATACCGTCACGTGGGGTTTGAGGGATGTTGCAAAGCACCGCTGTCTGTTCCCGAGCAGTCTAAAGATCGTTGTCCGGGGTTTGTCCTGATGCGGGATGCAAAGATGCGTTAAACTGCTCAGCATACAGCACACAGCACACACACACACAGCAGGAGTAGAATGATATTTGTGCAGCGCGACGACTGAACGGATGACACGTTCGTGAACCCACGGTCCATCGAAAGGCGGGTCAATACTGCATTCATCTTTAGACAAAAGCGTTCTAAAAATTAACAATTTCATCGCGCCCCGAGGGGTTTGCTTTGCTCCCCACTTTCCTAGAGCTTCGTGCCGTGCGCAGAAAGCTAAAGGATACACGGATGGCATGCACGATGATGCGGTCGGGGAGGGGATGGGGATGTGTCCTGATGGTGGAGTTTAGAAAGATGATGATGACGATGATGATGCTAACCACCAAATGATTATTAATTCTAGTTGTTGTTAGCGTTATTGGATTTTCCGGACCCGTGCTCCACCGTTCTCGCCGATTCCACCGTTCGACTGTTGGATCGATTCGACAAAACCGTTCGAATTGCCATTGCTGTAGGAATTCGCCGTTTTGGCACCACCGTTCAGATAGATTCCGTTCCCGGTGACCTTCCGCTGGTGCAGCTCATCATCATCGTTCAGGACGGGCTGAGTATGTGAGCATAGAAAGAGAGAAAAAGACAATCCTTCATTATTAAACAGTCTACCAAGAACTAAATACAATAATAATATTATTCTACATGCCCACTTTAATGAATTGTAAGTTAAACGTTGATTGTAGATGTCATACAAAATTAAATGCAGAAATAATATTTACAGCGCCAATGGAAAGTTTGCGTTCTCAGGAACGAGACGCAATCCCTCCCTCCAAGTTTAATTGATTGGCAAACATTTGTGCGCAGTTGCTCATTGTTTTTGCGCATTGAGGTTTAACAATATCCCCGAACGCGATGCACATCGTATCGCATCGCAATGGTGAATGGTAAAGCGGCGCAAAGTGTTAAATTAAACATACAATAATAAATGCATTGTTCCTACTATCAATCGAGATCATTTGCATAGATTTTGGGAATTTAAGGAATCATTGTATGATTAGTTTGAAGGAATGAACATCTAGCCGGAAAGCCCTCCGGCTGATAAAGAACAACAAGGCACCAGGCACCAACGGGACAGGAGCCGAACATCTTCCTTCCGCTACCACCATATACAAGAACGAAGCAAAGATCGATTTTTTCGATTAGACGAAGCAATCAACAACTGGAAACAATCAGAGAGATTTCCGAAATGAAACGTAAACCACTATTTAAATTTTTACCAAGCTGCTTTTGACAGCATATAAACTAGAGCAATACAGCAATACTGGATCCTGGTCAAGTTTTCCACACTTTTTAGAAAGATAATCCAACACCATATGTCTGTTGGATGGGAAACTAAGAGCCCTTTGTTACCATCAAGAGCCCGCGCCAGGTAAATGCGTCTATCTGTTTTATTTTCAACCAGGAGAGAACTTAGAGAAGCTCAAACGAAACTCGGAGGAATTTTCCATTCAAAACACCTATAGAGACCTGGAAGAACCTGGTACTACACAGGGCATTTATAGTATCAGCCCTCGCATACTCCTCTGAGGAATGGACTGTGTTCAAAACAATATTGGGAAGTATCTAAAAATATTTGGGAAATCGTCAAGATACAGTAGAAAGTATTCAATAACATCTGAGAAAACGTAAACAAAAGTCTGGGATCTGCAGTATCTTTGTGGATTAAGAGCTGTGAGCTGTGAACTTTTGTTTGCGCAAAAAAAAAAACTACAACTACCATTCGCTTAAAAATGCATTCCGGTTTTACCAAAACCAATCGATAAGCAAAATTTACGCAGTTAGCGCTACAAATGTTCAGCAATCAATCACTAGGCAAGATGATCATTAGCTCAACAATCTGAACAAGCAAAAATCTTCTGATCTCATCAGCAATACCGGAACACGAAAAATGATGACAATTTAAGTCAAACACTCGAAGGAGTGTCCCCTGTCTGCGTCACGAGAACGGATGTTACGTAAAGCTGGCGATCGAGAGTGGTGTCGGTTTCTAGGTTCCGCGGAGTTTGCTTACTTAACCCGGCTCCATTAGGTGCGAAAATTTGCACTCCCATCCGTGTCTATCCTTTGTGTGGTGGTGCTTTTTAGAAGTGTTAACTCACTTGACGGGGCCACAATTACCGCAGCATGCTTCTTCTTCGAGGAAGTGAATAAATAACGAGTAATATTATGCGTCAAATTGAACGTTGCAGGAAAAACCATTCAAAGCAAGTTGGGGTCAAGGGAGAACGTACAACCCACCCCTCGGTACACCACTTACTTCAGGCATCATTAGATGCGTGTTTGCAACGGTCAAATAAATACATTGTTCAAGATCCTCTTCTCCAAGCACGACCATAACAACAATACTGCTTGCGGTCCTGCAAGATCCTTCTGCGCGTGAAGTCACAATAAAAAAAAATATCCACCACAGCGTACTTACATAAAAGATAAATAATCAAATGCTATTCACACTATTTCTTTGGCACATTAGGATGAGAGGTACAAAAAAAAACTCGTTGCTCAATCGATGTTTGTCAAGAGCACGTGAGTTTTGTTCTTGCCTTCCGTCGTCTTGACCTTGATCGATGTACTTTTCTGACCTTCCGGTCCGTCAGGTGCCGTCTCCAACTGAGGGTACAATAACAACGCAAATAGGGGGATGCTAGAGTTAAGCGCTTTTCTTCTGCATCATTAGACCATTACCTAGCCACCGGCAATTCGTTCGGTTCTCTGATCGATGATGTGGTGAATGTTCTGTTTCATCTTCAGATAACCTTCAAAGAAGCTTTTTTTCCTCTTTATAATAACCGACCCCTTTACGGGGAATTTTAGACAAAGCAAAGCCAGAACAACAACCTATTCGCTGATGCACAAGAAAAGCTGAAAAACCCCCCGTGTCGCGTCGTAAAAAAAAGTAACAAAAAACCTGTTGAACTTGATTGAATTACCAACAAGTCAGTACAAATAATCGCACATAGCAAATAAGCAACAGTCATTGTCGACAATTGATCATCATTTTGACGTCAATTTGTGATAAACTCTTCTACGACTTGGGCCACACGCTCCACAAGACGTCCGTAACGAAAAGAATTATTTTCGCGCGTCTACGCGATTACTGTGCGAGGGGTGTACTACTGGTCCAAAAAAATTGGGTAGACTCCTTCTTGCGTTCACCGAAGCCGTGACGAAAGCATGACATTTGTGCAATGTTTTGTTGTCTACTACTCTTCTACACAGCACACTTGAGAGCTCATGAGTCTGGAAATGTGAAGGGTTTGTACACGAGCCAATGCTACATACCATGCAAGCACCCTGGTTGTTATTGACGACATCGCCGTTGTGTAGTTTTCCGTTGGCATGCGACTTAGCCAGCAATGCTTCCGCTTCTCTTTTGGCGCGGCCGACCCGCTTGTTGTATGCCTGCTTGTAGAAATCGGAGAACAGGAACAGGAACATGACACCGTGCAGTCCAATCCACACCATGAAACCCTTCGGATAGTTGCATTCGGTGAACAGTAGCTGGAACTGGTGCGTGAAGATGGCGACGAATTGGGCCTGCAAATGGGATGGTGGTCAAGACAAACGAAATCGGTGAAAATGATCGCTCATTTCGGATTGCTGTGTGATCGCTGTGCTACGCGCACACGCTAAAAAATCTAGATCCAGTTAGCCTTCGATCATATCTTGGTGCCTGCGGTGTTGTTGGTGCCACGGTACCAGTTCCGGTCAATACCAAAAGTGAATTGCGGAAGTCCGCTGGCACGCACGCATCACGAAACAGCGTCCTTATACGATGCGCCGCCCTTCACTAAGGGCGGCGCAGCGCTGATGTATTGCGGAGTAGAGCAGTGCACAAACACACACACACACACACACACATACTACAAGAATTCATCGACCCCATCCGCAAGCTGCTACTTACCATCTGGAATGCAGTGAGATACTTTTTCCACCAGATATACTTTTGGTATTTTGGTCCGAGAGCCGCCACCATGTAGTAGAAGTACATCACGATGTGTACAAACGCGTTCAGCATTGCAAAGAATGTGCTGTGGCCACCTGCACGGGGAAGAAGAGAAACAGAACGAAACAAACATTAACATGCGAATGAACCACTTTAAACCGAAAAGAAATGTATATGAAATTAAGAAGTAAACTCAGAATGCGCGGAACAATGTCGACAAATATTTTTAAAATTCATCTTTTTTGCCTTAAAACATTATTTAAAGTGTCCACTTCATCGTAAATTACAAAAAAAAAAAACATGAAACACTCCACAGCCCGAGAAGAAATTATGTCCATTGTCCAAGCATTCCGAGTCATTAAGTTAAAACTCGATCATATCATCGATCATACCATCGTAGCTATAGAACGATTGAATATGGTTCTCTAATATACTCTAATATAAATCTCTCTCTATAAACACTCCCGTTTAAATTCCAACCATCTTTTCAATCGAATGATGCTCATATGTTTGGCATACCGAACAACTATTACTTTTTACCGAGAGCAATGCAACAGTGTATGCGCCATTGTAGCTACACATTGTATGTATATTTTGCTAGTCTATGACGCATGGTGCAACTGGCTAGTTTTCCTAGCAGAAGCTCCTAAGCCACGAGATCATCAGGGCTTGCAGAGAGTTGAAATACAAGTAAGCAAACCTGAAGCAATAGTTGAGTTGAATTGTGTCAGGACAATTCGAGCAATTTGAGTTACGTTTTATTTTATTACACACCATGTCTCTGCTGCTCCGTAACTACAATTCACTGTTTGGTAAGACTTTTTGCTCTTACATTTATGCCTTCGATTCGAAGTAGATGAATTCAGCATGCATCGAACATTTCTTTGTGAAAGAGCTAAATAACACTTGATATCATTCCAATGGTGCAAATATGTGTGATAAAAAATGATTAAATTTAACGAGACAGGTAAAACAAAGTGAATTGCAGATGGCTAGTAACGATAGGGCAGAAGCAATAGTAATGGCCATTTACGCGGAACGATTACTGATAACATCGCAACATCGCATGTGCAGCCAGACTTTAACTGCAACCGTAGTAATAGATCGTTTAGCTGAAGGCTAATTTGAGGCGTATTATCGGATTGAGCTTTTCAAGTAAAGAAGACTGTCCATTGTCCAAGCATTCCGAGTCATTAAGTTAAAACTCGATCATATCATCGATCATACCATCGTAGCTATAGAACGATTGAATATGGTTCTCTAATATACTCTAATATAAATCTCTCTCTATAAACACTCCCGTTTAAATTCCAACCATCTTTTCAATCGAATGATGCTCATATGTTTGGCATACCGAACAACTATTACTTTTTACCGAGAGCAATGCAACAGTGTATGCGCCATTGTAGCTACACATTGTATGTATATTTTGCTAGTCTATGACGCATGGTGCAACTGGCTAGTTTTCCTAGCAGAAGCTCCTAAGCCACGAGATCATCAGGGCTTGCAGAGAGTTGAAATACAAGTAAGCAAACCTGAAGCAATAGTTGAGTTGAATTGTGTCAGGACAATTCGAGCAATTTGAGTTACGTTTTATTTTATTACACACCATGTCTCTGCTGCTCCGTAACTACAATTCACTGTTTGGTAAGACTTTTTGCTCTTACATTTATGCCTTCGATTCGAAGTAGATGAATTCAGCATGCATCGAACATTTCTTTGTGAAAGAGCTAAATAACACTTGATATCATTCCAATGGTGCAAATATGTGTGATAAAAAATGATTAAATTTAACGAGACAGGTAAAACAAAGTGAATTGCAGATGGCTAGTAACGATAGGGCAGAAGCAATAGTAATGGCCATTTACGCGGAACGATTACTGATAACATCGCAACATCGCATGTGCAGCCAGACTTTAACTGCAACCGTAGTAATAGATCGTTTAGCTGAAGGCTAATTTGAGGCGTATTATCGGATTGAGCTTTTCAAGTAAAGAAGACATTAGGCGGGTATACCAATTTCATTGATTGTAAGTCGTTAGCACCATTTCCACTGTCTATCACCACAGGCTCCCACAGGTTGATTACACTTTACATACCGACCAGGGTAGCTTCTGGTAGTTTTCCATCATCTTCGCGAACGACTCGGATACACGCGGCAAGATCCTGCCCTCGCCATCAACGCCGAAGCAAGTGCGTCAGTTACAACATCTTTCATTATCTGTTCGCCACACACACACAAAGAAACGCGATTCATAAAGCAACCAGTGCGGAGAGTACGCGAAACGTATGATCAATTACAACAGGAGTGCCATTTACTTTCAGCTGACTGGTGCGCGCTGTTCGACTTTCGATCGATCTCGATTTTTTGCATCCATATACCGATATAACCTGCTTGTACGACGAACAGCGTTGCGTAGGACTGCACACCGACACTGAATTCTAATCATTCCGTGACGTCGGAGACAAAATGGAGCAGCACTGCTGCAGAATTTCAAACTGGAACAATGTTGTACGGCTACGGCTGTGCACCGATTCGACTTTGCACATTGCACATTTTCGCAACCTAATGTTTGCCCATCAGCATTCATGATTAGATGCCGTCAGTTTAGTAACTTCCGCACAAACGGGAAGCCTTCCCCCCGCACGCGGGTAAAGTATTGTGACACTTTTTCGTGTGTCGCAAATGCAAACGAAACGTGTCGTGGTGGTGGTGGTGGTGGTATGCAACAGCAAACCAACGACCGGTTGTAAAACACCCCACCCGTACCGGAACGACAGACACATCATCCCGGAATGTCGATCATTCATCGAAAAGCGCGCTAGTCGGGTAAACCGGTTTTTCGGCAGCACGGTAAACCGGTGCGCCACCGAGCGCAAGGCCGCACAGGTACACGAAGGTAATGACGGGAAGCCGGGAAACATACGGGTGAGAGCTTGTGGTAAAAATAGTACACAACTTTCCCGTTGTCATCACTAGCCGGGTCTAGCGCCGCAGCGCACAAGGTGGCAAAATGAAGATCCGAAATGCTCGCCGAAGATCCGGACAGCTTAATACGTAATGAGCGAGTGCAAAATAATAATAACAAGCAATAAAAATAATAGCATATCGCAGGATTGATAAATGCGAAACGGACAATCTTTCTCAAACGTGAGAGTCCGATGGCGAAAGTTGGCAGTGATCTTCCTTTTTGTTTTGCTTTGTATCAAGAGAGGCGATTTTTTGTCGCTTCATGCATCTCACCCGAAGCGGTAATGGGACGACTAAGTGGATTGCGCAACCCTTTCCATATTGACCCATTTTTAGTTGGAGGAGGGGAGCGGTTGGGATGTGATTGGCGCAGATCCCGGTGTGCAACACTTACCGGGAGCGAACTTCATGCCCATCCACACCGAGAACGGCATGCAGCCGTGGTGGATGACGTGCAGTGTCGAGACGTGCTGAGTCTTCTTCCGCAGGATGAAGAACAGCGTGTCGAAGAACTCGGTGAATTTCGAGACATAGTACCACCAGCACGTTCGGGCCATCTAAATAAAGAGAATTGATTAGAAGAAACACATCGCTAAGTTAGTTGCTGACCGCATCATTAGCAGACAATGTTCAATAGTATCGTTTGTGGGAAAATTATAACAGAACAAAAAATGTTTAAATTGCGATTCTTACCCGTAGAGCGAGTGGGTTGTCGGAGTAGTCGACAGGCTGGCATCTAAAGCTGTAGTGTCCACCCCATCCACTTTGAAGGTACTGCGAGCGTAACGAAGATTTTGTAGAGAAAAGATGAGATTGAATTTTCAATTAGATGCTAATACATGCTGCTCATCGGCCTGTTCGGTACATGGCGCATATGCGATTGCAATAATGCCATTCACTTTGCCAACAAACGGTTGCACCGAATAATCCAGAAATAAAGATCAGCAATAAGTTAGCAATGAAATGCAACGCTCATGACTGTATAGAAATCTCGCAACAGTTGTAGCAACAAACGAATGGACCTGGGTGTGCCACCACCCAGGCAATCCACTTACCTCGTAGAATATCCATGTGCTGAAGATGGTTTGGAAGAGATTATAAATTACTAGAGTATTCCTAAGATCCATTGGTTTTCGCTTTTCCATCAGCTTTGGTGCTAGCGATTTGCTAAAATACGCATAAAATATGCAAAGGCCTAGAGTGGGAAAGGGCGAGGACATCATCGGCCAATCGGCGACCCGAGGATCTGCGAATATGACGAACGAAAAAAGCAGAACGGTCGATTAATATTTTCCGGAGAAAGTACGCGCGCACCTGCGCAACACTAAACACTTTACCAAATGTCCCAATCTCGTCTAATTGTTTGGGTAACGCCCCCGGCCCGCCCCATCAAACACCGTGTCTCGACCGTACATCAATCGACCTCATTAAGGTTGCGACGACGGGCGGGCGACCCAAAAATGCTTAGAGCGTTCCCTTATCCGCTGACACCGATCGTACGCTTTTCACTGCCATAGTTGTCTCACAGCTGTCATTACACGAGTGGCGACGTTTAAAAATTATGCATCCGTGCAACACAACGGCGCACGCACTCGATTGAGGTTGTACAGTCAGTACAGGTATAAATGACGGAGGTTAAGTTAAAACTGCACACAACACCGCATTGGCCGCACACAAGGAATGGCACAAACGGAATGCATAATCGTACCCACGCCGCCTGGATGGATCGGAATGTTAAAGCCAAAGACTGCCACCAACTACTGATGGTCGGGTGACGGAAGGTGGCTTACTTTCGATTGGTAATTGATTCGATACGTCCCGTAGCCAATTGATGTGACACGCGGGTCACGCGTCAAATGGATGGACTGACTGACCGGCGCCGATTGGTGCGGATTACTAAGCGTGAGATAGAAAATTTAACATTTCACTTGCACACCACCCAGGCAATCCACTTACCTCGTAGAATATCCATGTGCTGAAGATGGTTTGGAAGAGATTATAAATTACTAGAGTATTCCTAAGATCCATTGGTTTTCGCTTTTCCATCAGCTTTGGTGCTAGCGATTTGCTAAAATACGCATAAAATATGCAAAGGCCTAGAGTGGGAAAGGGCGAGGACATCATCGGCCAATCGGCGACCCGAGGATCTGCGAATATGACGAACGAAAAAAAGAAGAACGGTCGATTAATATTTTCCGGAGAAAGTACGCGCGCACCTGCGCAACACTAAACACTTTACCCAATGTCCCAATCTCGTCTAATTGTTTGGGTAACGCCCCCGGCCCGCCCCATCAAACACCGTGTCTCGACCGTACATCAATCGACCTCATTAAGGTTGCGACGACGGGCGGGCGACCCAAAAATGCTTAGAGCGTTCCCTTATCCGCTGACACCGATCGTACGCTTTTCACTGCCATAGTTGTCTCACAGCTGTCATTACACGGGTGGCGACGTTTAAAAATTATGCATCCGTGCAACACAACGGCGCACGCACTCGATTGAGGTTGTACAGTCAGTACAGGTATAAATGACGGAGGTTAAGTTAAAACTGCACACAACACCGCATTGGCCGCACACAAGGAATGGCACAAACGGAATGCATAATCGTACCCACGCCGCCTGGATGGATCGGAATGTTAAAGCCAAAGACTGCCACCAACTACTGATGGTCGGGTGACGGAAGGTGGCTTACTTTCGATTGGTAATTGATTCGATACGTCCCGTAGCCAATTGATGTGACACGCGGGTCACGCGTCAAATGGATGGACTGACTGACCGGCGCCGATTGGTGCGGATTACTAAGCATGAGATAGAAAATTTAACATTTCACTTGCAGTGTGCAGGGACATTAGTATCACGCTAATTATTTTACAACGCGCACTTGCTACCCAAAGATCAAGTGTTTCAGTCATTGCCCTTTTTTTATTGCAGGTGTTGTGGTTGGTAGGTAGCATTCAGTTTAGTTCTTCCAACCGGGTGCTTTTCTTTTCGAAACGAAACTGAAACCCATTTCCTTCACTTACCGCTTTGATTGTCCATGAGGTCTCTATACCAGTCATATATGTTGGTTAAAATCTGTGCCATTTTGAGTGAATCTGAGGAGAGAAGCAAAAAAAACGTACCAAAAAGGTTAAGTTGATGTTTAGTCATACTGATAATACGGAGTTGTTATCTTTTTGTGCCAACCGACAGAAGAAGACGACCGAAATCTACCACAATTAACCATATCCACACACAAAAACACCCGAATTCGCTGCATTCCTCGCGCTGCAGAGAGGAAAATTAATCTCCACGAGAGATACGATGGAAAGATCGCCCGAACCACTACGATCTGCTGTCACGCTCAACACAAACAAGAGAAAACAACAACAAAAAACACAAAAACGAGATATGCGACAGACACGCAGCGAGAGCCCACCCGTGATAAGCTAACGAAAGCGAAAATTAGGCCAAGATCGCATCGTTGCTGCTGGTGCTGCTGCATCGAAAACCGCTTCTTCGCACAACGCTATAGAGCGGAATATACGGTATGATGATTATAATGATTTTGGATGAGGAAATGCACGCCCGGCCAAACGCAACGGAGCACGAAAGAATGGAAGATTATTTACACCTAATTACTGCGGTGTGTTGTGTTGCGACGCGGATTGGTTTGCCTAAGCGTATTTCTTAAGCCAATATTTGTAGGTCATCCCTACGTCAACGATGCAGGTAGGTATTGCGAGGATCATTATTGGAGGGATATCAATAACTGTATTCTATTCTCACGGTTTTATTTTGAATTCACAGTTGATAGAATAAGCTGACCGATTCTCGATGCCTGAAGATAAGACACCAACAGTACACGTATCACACCGCCGAAGAAGGTTTATCATCCGTCAAGTTTATTCCCATCAGAGAGCGATGATCGTACGCATTGTGTTCCCCTTCCCCGGCGCGTAGAAGAAGAAGATCGGTCGGGTTTGTTGTCTGCCACGCAAAATAACAACATGCGCAACTTGTCGCAATTATGTAATGCAAACGATAGTGAAAACCACCAAAAGCACCGTTAAGCGTCGACGGTTGCACGACGGCTCGCCACCAGAACTGGTAGGTAGACTTTGGAATTCCTCGCACACTCTATGGCTGAGTAGACCTTCTGCTGGCGCACGGCGAAGAAAACAGGAATAACATACGGTAGAGGTCCCCGCCCGGTCTGTCTGTGCCAGTGGAGCAACAGCCAGCTAAAAACCCGTCACACACATCGGAGCGAGAAAGCAAGGATCGTATCGTCCCGGGACTGGTGGTGGTAACGAACAGGTAACCTTGAAGAAGCGGTTGTCCCATCGTTGGACACTGTAATAATCGGTGTCCCAGGGCCCTATTGATCGGTGCATGTGTATGTACATTAAACGCTCACGATGTAATACGGACGCGACCAACCAACCACCACCAGCCACCACACACTGCATACCAGGTTCCCTTTTTGTTTTTGCTGCGTTTCGCTGACTTGCGAACTTTTTCGTCGCAATAAGGTTCGGAAAAGGTGAATGGCGAAATGTGTCTGCAATAAACAAAACGGTGAGCACGACGAGTAAGTGCAGGCGTACTCTGGTCTGCTACTGCTTCTCGATGTTGCACACAGATTCCTTCGAGACGGTTCGATTTTGCACCGTAACCGGCACATTGCACTTACAGTCACCAACCAGCTGCTGGTGGGTTCAATTCGGGTGGCAGCAAGTGTGCTCGTGATTATGCTTTAATACTGTTTGCCATCTTTTCATTACCGTGTCGTTCCCCTACATCTGTTTCTTCAGCTTCTTCCCGGGATGGTGCAGGGTGTGCAGTCGTCCACTCCGGAGCACACGTGAAGAGCCAAAGAGCCAAGGTGCGAAGACTGTGGCCGGTAATTGGTCGGTTTAGGGGGTCTTACTGGGGTGAAATCTTGCTCACGACCCAGTCACGAGACGTACAACCCCATAATCACTGACCACAAGCGGCTGCGAACTAACGCACACAAGCATACACCACCAGAGCTGTGGGAATTCTTTCACTTTCCTTTGCGGGCAGCTGACCAGCGGTACTCAACGCTGAATTTCCACGCAAGAAAACCGCTACACACACACATACATCCAGTGGCGAGTGGCTTAAGTAAGCGAACCTGCAAAGGAAAACGAGCAACACCACGCGAAAGCGTCTCTCGATCAACACCAGCGCAAAAGCTGCGCGCGCTTACCCGCCGCCGCCAGTTATGTCATCATCGTCATGTTCCGTGGCGACGCGGCAGCGGCGTCATCGAGACTAGTCCAGAAGAAACGGCACAAAACGGAGAAGCAAATCGCGAGAGCCAACAGTGTCCACAAAGGTGGGAAACACCAATACAACCCTGGCGGCGAATGGATGGATCCAGCGAGGGCGCACGCGAGCGCATGTTGGGTTGTCGATTTGTAAAATTCCCCGAGACAGGTGTGTTTTGTCCTCAATCGGATATAGGCAATCGTGATCCCAAGATGTGACGACTTGATGCAAGGAAGAACTCTACCACCCATCATCATGCAATCGAACAGTCAGTTTCCCTTTCTTTTGAGCGCCGGATGCTGTCACGGGATCTTCATTCACTGTTCGTGATGACCTTCTATTTTGCGGGCAAGAGCTTATTCACTTTTACTTCAGATGATAAACACTGTTTTTGCTTTCTCTCATAACCACAAACACACAAACACACAGACACACATGTTATGGGGAAAAAATCGCGTAGCATTTCGCCCGGCCACTGCACAAATACGAGTGTGCGAGAGATTATAGCAAAGGAAAATGAAGGTCATCGAAGATACCATTAATTTCCCGCCAGACTGGTAGTGATAAACAAACTCCAAATGATTTCGAAGGCGTTTGGAAGGGCTTTTGCAGACGATCGTTTATCAGCGATCAGCAGTTGTTTAATTTATCCGACAGCTCACCTCGCTTTGAAAACCGTATATCGCAAAACCCGGAACACACAAAGCGGCACCGCTGCACAACCGCGATGTTCGGACGATGGTTCACTTCTGACGGCTATCTCTCAGCCACATACTTGCTCGACCGGGCATTGAAGTCTTTCGTGTTCGTGCGCGTCGTTCCGGTCCTTTCTGAAAGCGTTCTCGACGGTTTCGCCTTCCTCATCACTATTGGGACGATTTTATCACATTCGTGGATTGTGGCGGTCACGAACATATCACACTAGTCACACTTTTGCTTTACAAGGCTTTTTTCTTTGAGGATGATTGCTTCGGACTGCGGAACTATGTCCAGGCGTTACATTGTTTTGCAAGCTCGTAAAAGCAATATGTACTCGCATATGTAGTGATTCATCACGAGTTGTAATCCAATCTATGCAAAGAAAAACAAACCACAAGAGCATACAATTGTCCAGAATAATGGCAGGCGTACCTACCGATCGTGCCGTTCCCATCGCCGAGGTTAATTGTGCGTGTGCCAGCAAACATGATGCTTTTACTACGCGTACTCAAAACATGCTAATTACAACCTTACCATCAGATCAGAACGACTTCGTCTGGCGGTACAGTTTGCTTAAATAATCGGTTTGTTTTTTAGCGCATTTGTTGTAACAAAGCGTAGCCACACGTGGCAGTTAATGAGATTGATCGACAGAGTAACAATTAATATTAGATTGTTTGATACACTATCAAGGCACAAACACGAAACCGGAACAGCTAATTGAATCCATTTTACAGCCTATAGCGCTTCATCGCTCGTGCAGGGTAGGATGGCTGTGGCTGGCGGTGGGTTGTCCACTTGTCATTGAATCGGAAGGACATTGTGCTATTCTTGTTTGCCTTAATCGGACGCTTGCTAGTGGTCACTTGTCACTACTGCACAAATTTTGTTTGTCGTTTTTGTTTTTTTCCTATTTCGAAAGCTGTACGAAATCGCTTAAGCTTGAGTTTTTACGATATGGATTTGTGATGAGAGCGTTAAAACAGCTGCCGGAACATATCAACCAAAGTCAAAACTCTTAAGTAAATGGTAAGAAATAGAAGGTGTGCCTTCTGATAATATTATTCTTTCTCTATCCGCGTTCACGGGGATGGGCGTGTGTGGCTTGAGAGTGCAGATTTATTTTTAGTTGCGAGACGATGGTGAGCTTCGTCGTCAAGGTTAGGGATTTTTCAAGAAGTTTTTGGTGCTTTGGTGCTGCCCCACACAAGGAAGCAGTTGTCGTCGAACAGATCTACTGGAAAAATGGGGAGATCATTACATTTGCGCATGGATCAGTGCGATCCTCATTCTCTGCGAACCTTGTTTGATTATCACTTATTACGCGAGGATAAGTATGCTTAGAGTGAAGCACACAGCCTGTGCGAAATATGGTGGCTGCGACATGTCATGCTCGAGGTTTTGCTAATAGAACGAACAAATCTTTGCACACCTGGTGGTAGGGCGGCAAGCAATTTCATCGCTAAACGAAACTCTGGTCCAAGCGTGTTACATCATTTACAACAGACCGAGAGACCACACATTCCTGGAACCTGATTTTATTGCCATCGCGAGGCTTTATATCAAAGGCTGTTCCTCGTGCTCATTAAAACAATGTTCTAGGTCGACGATCGCATCGCAAACCTGCTAAATGCTTATATCAAACTAGTTTAGTATTCATTTTTGATCTCCCTGTGGAGGTGAAGAAGCAGCACACCGGTTTGTGTAGAGGAAACAACATCCTAAAATTGGCGGTCATCGAAATGTCTAAAAAAGCAGCCATAAGTTTTTGGGAGCTTCTCGCCGATTTGTGGAAATGCAAATGAACAGATCCGGCATAGGGAGAGAGAGAGAGAGAGAGCAAGAGAGAGAAAACACTGTAATAGAATCTGCCAATACTGTCGCATATGCTCTCCGTGTGATCGCTTTGTGAGGTTCATCAATATTCAGCATTGGGCTGGAGCATTTGGGGGGTAGCATCTTCTTCTAGACTATGCTATGTCTTCCGAACCAAACCTCCAGCTTTCCAAAAGCCGTGCGACTCTACGTCTGCTTTGCTTTTGTCAAAGTCAACCGGTACAAGCCCTAGTATATAACCTTAAAAACAAGGCCATTGTTTCACAGCTGTGTGTCGACGAATGTTCTTTTACAGATAGGCTAAGCGAGATGAGCTGGCAAACGAGTTTTACCGGCGGAACATCATCACATTGTTCGCAACTATCACTGTAAAAAGTATTAATTTGTATCAAAAATGTATCGCGATATTATAGCTATAGCGAATGCATTACTGTTTGTACTTGTAACCACATACCAAGCAATCAATACGGTTCACCTTGTAACACCGTGTGTTACTCCGAATGGAACAATTATTAAATCGCTAACCTTCAAAGCAATCGTCGTGCTTTGCAACTATCTTCTAGAAAGTACCGCTTTTGGCAGCAATAAAACAACAATGCACAACAAAAAAAGGCGCAAATAATAAACGTTGCCAAAGTCGAGGGTAGTGATCGAAAGTCTACAAACCGACCAGCTCTGGGAGTGTTGAAAATACGCGGTACGCATGATGATTGTGATGTCACTTGAGCTAACGTCAATGTAATGGCTGAGCAGAAATACAGATATCCGAACCTCGAACCGAACCCGTGCATAGAGAAATTGGAATGAAGCGTGACTAACGAGGATTTAAGTGACGTCGTTCGTTGACACGCGTTAACGTCGAAAAATGCTAATGGGGACGTGCAGAAAATGATGGTGGGAAATCCTTTTGCTTGGTAACAAAAATTCGGGAATAAACCACATCTTTGTGAAGAAAGAATTAATAGGTGAAGCTATACACTGGGATCCACACGATGGCAACTTCGTTTCCTTCTATATGCTCACCCGCAGCTGATCAACAGGTTTATTTCTTCACCATGCCTGAATACAACACGTGCCAGCAGCATTCGCAAATGCGGAACGCGATTTCCAAATACAAACCTTGCCCTCTCGATCAACTGATCTTGCAGCAACAACAGCAGTAGCGGCAGAGGTATAGAGTATCGGAAGAACTTGCGATCGGAGCCGAGATCGAAAACCTTCTCGAGAGACTTCTAGAGAGTTTAGCGAAAAGGCATTGAGAAAGGCACCAGCGTAAACGGTTTTTCTCGGCTGCTGCCATGCACCACGCGAACATTCTGCACTATGATGTAAGATAATGTTCGAGATCCGATTAGGTGCCCAGAAGGGGCGGCCAATCGGCGATTTCTCTGAACCAAGATAATCCATTACGGGCGGACAAAATGCAAGGTGTAATGTTATTCACAGCCACCACATCATGCTTTGCTACCCTCTTTCTCGCCCTTCGCGCGTACCGTAACACCAACAAACCGGAGCGATATTAAAAATGCATTCATTTTTAATTGCATCAAACCATTGTCCAGCCCATGCAGGGTGGAAGTAGGCTGATGATGATGGTCTGGTCAGGCAAATGCGAATTGCACATGGGTCTATCGAAAACCAAAATATTCGCCTACGAGAGCTACTGGTGGCACACAGCACCAAGCGACTTCGATCGACTTTACAGGGTTAACTCTAATTAGATGTTTGTGTGTGAGTCGGGGTGCTATAGGTCGCGACGGACATTAATAACCAGGCCGCTGGGCGCCGACACAATACTTTGGCTATATCTGGATATTGGAATCGTTCGCTCAAACGTGTAGCCAAATGGCTGCAATGGTTGGCGGATACATTGTCAAGTTGTTGTGCTCGTTACAAATTCATAAATGCAATTTCCAAGGTTTTGGAGATGCAAAATATAATATAATTTATAATGAGATTTATTGTAAAACTACTCGAAAAAATAGAATGTAGTTAATTCTTACTCGTAATCTACATTTAAGGGTTGATATATCTGAGTTTTTGCTAAATTTGCGGTTTTTTGTGTACTATTGTCGTGTTGGACCGGGGAGGAAAAGGGCAACGACAGCACCAAGCACACTCACACGCGCACACACACACACACGACAGTCTAGTAATTTTAACAAAAGGCTTGCGTTTATGCACCACCTCATCATGGGCATAGGAGAGGTTTAACCTGCTCGGTTTCCAAACAAAACCCAGTTGCTCCGCTCTGTACCCACCAGTACCAGCTCCTAATAACAAAATTGGCACAGTACCCATCCATTCAGTTGGTCGAATTTCCCGCTTTCCATGGGCATTCGCATGGCCACTCGAAAAGAGACGGAACCACTTCGCGTTCTTGGGGATTTCTTTTGGCAATGCGCCTTGCTTACGAAAGACGTCGGTAGATGGGTGAGAGGTGTGAAAACAGTAGGAACCTTGCAACACGCACACACACATGGTGGACCCAAACTTCCTGGTTTTGTGGTTTATACTTTGTTTGCCGAACTGAGCCGCGCTCCGTTTCATGTGCAGTATCTTTTCACGCAACAAAGCGGCCTAACAGAGAGACACACATAAACAAAACCTGCGACCTGCGAGTAATTTTGTCCACCGAACGAACGAAAACTCTTCCATCGTCGTTAAAGGGGGCCTCCGCGCTGGGATACTTCCACCGCTTGCGAAACGCTGGTGAATATTTTCCTAGCTTTCCTTGTCTGCCTCTGCTCCCCCCGCAACGCACACCTCCTCTTTCGGATGGTGGTTCAATCTGTCGTGCAGCGTCACGCACGCAATTCTATGCGCGCCGATAATTTGTCGTCGCCTCGTCCGGGGCACCATACAGGGGATATTATTTTTGCACGTATTTTCTCTTTCTACCACCATTCATTATAAGAGAGGGCTCGCCGTTGGTCTTTAAAATGACGTCAGTTCCTCGCGCTTCTTCAACTGGCCACACGGTAAGGCGCAATAGGAGTGGCCCTGCTCTCCGTTAACCTACTCTTCGCGGGGTACCAGGCAGTGGCAGTGGCACAGTGCGCGCGTTGTTGATATTTCCTCATTGAGAAATCATTTCTCGAACGTTCGTTCGCACGGTTCAACCTTGTACGAGAGAGGCCAAGTGGAGGATTCCAACTGGTGGCAATAGCAGCACCAGCAACATAGCTTCCCTCTCGATGCTGTTTCGGAAATGGTCTCCGCTCATATACGGGTGCTGTGTGTGGCGTGTGTGTGCTTGTGTCTGCATGCGTACAAAAAAGAGTGGTAGCCTGGCTGTTTTTTTGTTTTACATTTTCCCATTGGCCATAAAATACCGTCTTCACGTAAGGTCTGGCTGCCCGTATGCGTTGAAAACAGCCGACCAAACTAATCGGGGTCATCATTGCTCTATCAGCGTTCGATTGACAAATCTTTTACTTGCCAAGCGGATTCGTCCAATAAACTTCGTATCGAACGAATATCACATTGTGTCGGAATATAGTTCCGATTTGACCTTTCGAGGGCGGGGCTGCTATTGTGGCCCTTGATGAAAAGGGTCCATTCCTTACGAATTGTTCCTTCCTGCGGAGGATGGCTGAAGGTTAGTAGGGTTATTATTGAACAAATTAATGCAAAGAATGTGGTTCGTGTCAAGAGTTTATCTTTTCATCGGTGTCAAGATGTACTGATAAAAAACAGCGCGTTAATCCAATACGATAGGACATAACTGGAAAGACACTGTTGACCGATAGTAAACGCGGTTCTTCTTATCAAACTGTGAGCTGGCCGATAAAGGAGACATATCAGCAGCGTTTTTAGCGAAGACACAATATTGGGGGTTTAAAGTATTAAAACTTTTCCACCGATAAAACCCACTTTTTGATAGATTGCTCATACGCAATTGTTTCCGGGATTTAAACCATATCCAGCTAGCAAGATAAAGCAAGCCACGATTCTTGGCTCATAAGGAACCCTAACCATGGGTGAGTCTTGAACTGCGGACTACATGCATCACAAATGCATATGTTGATAATACGCGATATCAGTGACGTGCGTCCAAGATCAAAGTCTGCACCGGAGGCTATTCCATACCTTGACGTTGAATCATCGCTGCTCCGTCTTTTGAAGAGCCAGCCTTGAACAGACGCACTGCCACTGGGGTTTGGGTGGTTTTGTGCAGTGTTGGTGGCGCGATAGCAATCTTTGTGGTTCTCATTCGACCTGCGGGGGTACAGGCGGGCAACATGGCACTCAACACCGTCTTCTCGCACCCACACGCACACACACACACACAGGAAAGATGGCGCATGGTGTAGCCAAATAATTGTGCAACAAGTTTCTCGATCTAGAGGGAGTGTTGTTTCATTGTGGTGGTAACGACAGACGATGTGTTTTTCCGCGGGAAAACCCAACCATACCCGTGGCGGAGACACTCTTGGTGTCGCATTTTTATATCCGACGCAGTGTACCCACCGCGCTTCTCTTCATTTCGACTCTCAAAGCAGTTACCACCCCGAACAGTTGTTGTTATCAGTATGCTGAAAGGGGTTATTCATAATTCGATTACTCACTCGCTGCTGCTAGTCGCATGGTTTATCAACAGAAAATAAGTGACAAAATGACCACACACACTCACACGCACTCAGTGGCGTACCGTTTTCTTGTGGTTGTTGCGTTCGCTTCAGGGTATTCCCTCCCGCCTTCGTTGTTTTCTTCTGCTGTGTAAAACAGATGCGGGGAGCTCAATCACAAAACACGCTTCACGGTGTTTTATGGAGTAGACAGTTTTGGAAATCGATACACGTCGATTTCCCACTGCCGTTTGTGGGACAAACTACGTATGTACGCACACCAATACACGCTCATACGCGTGATAATGTGTTCACCTGTTTCGCCGGTCTCTTCCATGCCCAGGTCTTTTCTCGCACAGGGGCTTCCAAATGCAGCAACCACCCTGGGTGAAACACAGTGAGTTATCCTTTTCACATCGGGTCTGTGTTCGCGCGCACTGCACACGCACCCACGGGATTGGGATTTACAGACGGCGAGTTTTTTTTGGGCACATGGCACATGAGTTTTTGGAGGTTACCCCCTATCGATAAGCTGCTACTATCTCTTAGCCATCATTCGTGAGCAATAAAAATATATGTATGAAGAGCTGTTACAACCTGCTTTCCGCAATGTGTATGGCCACCGCGAATGCTTTTTTGCTCGTCCGCTCGGGAGCTGGTAATATAAGCATGACCTGCAGAAACTATACTTTCGCGTTTGTTGGTTCGGATTGTTTTTCGTTATGCAGTCAAGTACAGAACGAAAATGTCCCTTCTTAGTTGGAGGAAGAGGTGAATCACCGAGGTCTGGAGACAAGTGAATTGTTTGTTCGATTGTTTTAGGCAGTAGACTCCCGTCAACTGCATTCTGTGACATCCAAGAAAGGTGCACAACCAGTTGGAGAAGGAGGCCGACAAATTTCGATTTTGCAAAAGAACTTGAAACTGTTGCCCCAGCAGCACTACCGTGGAACAGGTGAAGAAGAAGCAAGCAGGTATGCATGGCAAGACGCGTAATTGTGACAGTAGGCCATATGATGCGATGATGTTGTTTCACTATCTAGAGTTATCGTCTCTCTTGCTCTAACAACCGGTGGCGCATCGTAACAGCTGAATTTGACGCGCTCGATATGCTTCTTCTGCTGCTTCTGTGTCAAAATAGATGATGTCACAGCTACGGATGATATATCCCGGATTGTATTCTCTTGGTTAGTTTACTACATTTTGTACGCACTCTGAATAGTTTGCCGGCATGAAAC
>KZ061641.1:109716-124432 GCA_002091835.1 Anopheles maculatus
TCAAAACTTTCTTGTGCGGTTTCCCCTCTTTCCCTTGAACGTTTTTCTAGCGGTTGAATACAAAACGCAAGCATTTCCCGACTTGTTGTAGACTATTTGGCCACGGTACACGGTAATGGCAAAACGCTAGCGCCGAGATCCGAGTACTGAACTCGCGCGCTATAAACTACCGCACCTTACACACCCATTCGCAAGAAGATAAAAACGCCGAAAGTGCGTTCTCGCTCCATCTCACTTTCACGGCCAGCTATGATTGGCGAGAGCGGTGCGACAACAAACTGTTTTCTTAGCCCGAGAAGAAAAACTACTTCCACTGGCTAAAATTAGCTGCAGGAAACAAAACCATTCCTGCATTTGGACGGTTTTCCCACCTAGAAATGCGCGGACAAGAAACCATCCGAGGCTGCCACACCACACACGAACTATCCACGCGTACAACAACACACTACCGTGAAACTTTCTTCCCTCTGAACGGGAAAGTACAACATCGCGCCACATGGCAGACGCCACACCGATATATGTATGTATATGCAGTGGTTGCTAATTGCATCAGGTTGCTGCGTTCGGCAGATCGCAATCGACAGGTAGAACACATTTTGCAACAAATACAGGATCAAAATGGGATCCGGAACGCACCACGGAAGTAACTCTGCAGATTGGAAGGTAGGCGGAACCACACATGATAGGACAATACACAGATCCTTTCTGATAAGAAGACGGCAACTTAGAACTTATGGGCAGAAAACACTGCTACTACTGCTGCTGCTGCTGCTACTGGTCGGTAGATGTTGATTTTGCTGCAAAAACTTTATCTTGCTAACGGCCGTACATATGAAGATGCAGAAGGGTAGCCAAAGAATCGATCACACCTCGCGGAAAACCACGAACATTATATATCGACGAGCAATCACACCAGAAACCAAAGCAAGAAGCAACATCTCACTCGAAGCAAAAAAAATCACACAAGTCACGCACGCACGCACGATACACACAGCAGCTGGTCCGGCGAGGAACAAACGAGGGAAAGGCTACAGTAATGACCACCCCGTACCAACCCGAAGATATCCAAAAGCAGAAGATGTCCTAATGCAGTAAACAGAAACTCACTATTTTACGCTGAGCTGCGGCGAATCAATCCTTCGGCAGGAGCGCGAGCAAAATACGTCCGAACTTTTCAAGCGCTACTAACACAGTACGGTTCGTTCCCGAAATACGCTGTATGACCGTTGGCTGCTCGCTCGCCGACCAATGCCGAAGCGGCTCGTTCAACTGTCAGTTTTATGCATGTTGACAGGACTGCCGGTTTGCACTATGGGCCATGTGCGATTGAAAATTTTGAAAAAAAACTATTCCGGAAAATGAAAACGGCCAGAAAATACGAACCACCTGTTTTATTAGTTTTTCTATACAGGACAGCACACACAAGAGGTAAATTATTTATATGAAAAGCAAGAGAGTGTTTCAAGGGCTATACATTTTAAACGGCTTTGAAATCAATTCGCCTTGTCGATGATGCGGATTTTGAACGGTTTTCGGACATGGAATTTGAATTTTTTAGATGTCTTTCGGAAACCGTTGTAATTTTTCCACTCTCCGTAAATAGCGCAGAAAAAATGGAGTGATCTTATGAAGAATGTATGACACTGATTTTCGTTACAAATGCACTGCTTTATACTAGCATCTCATGTCTGTTGTATATAATAAGTAAATTTTAAATTTTTAGATCATTCTCAAAGAAATATGAATTTTAGCTGAACTGTTTCGATGCGTTAACTATACGATTCTGGATAGGCCGTTTATTATAAGAAACATGTCGTAACTATGGTGTCTTTTTACTGAATAATAATAGTAATGTATATCACTCGCGGTTCTGTACATCAGGGCAGTCCGGTGGCCGAGGCTGTATCGGCGCCGGTATTCCAACTTAAATATCCAACTACGAGGTATTTTAGCGTCCACGCTTACTGCGTAATGAAAAGCAGACCGCCAACCGTTCATGGACCGGAAAGTCGAATTCCATCCGGACCAGTCCGGACTATCCAGTTAAAAACTCAACACTTCTCGAGGTTGTAGAGCCAGAGAAGAAGATATCAATTGTGCATGTGCGGTTCGTTCAAAAGCGAGTAAAATTCATTGTATAATAGCTATTGATATAGGGAAAAAGTTCCAATTAACAAAAAGGCCATAATGATTGTACTGCTCCTTCATCGTTAAAACTATGCAAATTTTGATTGATAAATGAATACAGGATTGATAAAGGAATAAAGAAAATCCGATACCGTTTATTTTGTTAAAATGTTTACAAGAATATCATTAAGTATGTTTATTGCTTCTTGAATTATTGTCAACAAAACTTTCACATTTAATGTTAATATCACATGTATTGTCCTGCAACCCTCATAAACCGTAGCTAGCTACCACTAGTTCCCTGTTTCTTTGTAAGTACACCGATATTCCTCAACAAAATAAAATAAAAAATGTTAGTACAATAATACGAGAGCCAACGTATAAGTAAACCTAGGAACTCGTCCCTTACACGAGTTCATAACCAAACAACTCCTCTAGACTATAATCAAAATGTCTAAAATCATCTTCGTAGAGTAAATACAACCGCTTCAGGGTTTCCGAAGGAATGTCGTTAAAGTAATGCATTAAACGCTCCCGCGTGCTGGAAGATTTGTATACCATCGGAAAGTTTACACCATTCGCACCGGCCAGATGCAGTGCTAGAGAGGAATCGTCCGCCAACGTTTCATACTTGCCTATGACATTGTAGTGAACCAGACATGGGTGGCATAGGTTCGTTATCGGTTCCCAGTGTTCGTTAAATGATAAGTTTCCACTTTTGCTTAGCTCCGGCGTCAGTAAGTACTGCACGAATTCGTTAAACGTAACATCATCGGCATTGGTGAGTGATTCATTGGTGGCGTGCAGTCGAAACGACTTGATGATTGTTCTACCAATGCGAGCCTGAGGGAATAACAGAGTAAAAAAAATCGTGTTAAATACAGACAATCTGTACGTTGAACCATACACAGATCGATGCCATTACCTGAAAGTATTTGGAACTTTTGGATTTTGCCTCCAGCTTATTGCGAAAGGCTGACAAAAGTCTTTCAAACGGGTGCCGAACCAGCACGAATCGGTTGTAGTCTGACAGCACAGCAAGTTTTTCCTCATCGTCCAGCGATTGAAACGTCTCAAACATTCCGGACGAATGTACCAGGTCAGAAAAAGGAATTTGTAATGGATCGGTACCGTTCCATTTGCTTATCAATATCATCATTACTCGCTTCCAGTTGGTACATGCTACCTAAAAACGCATGATGGACAGATGTTTAGACGAACAAAAAACCAAAATTTTGCTAAAGCACTACAGTACCTTCGGTACATAACAGTACAGAAACTTGTGTTCTCGATCGATTAAGAGATGATCGGTGGGAATTTGTTTCAGCTTTTCCAACCTTTCAACGACATCGTCCGTAATATTGTACTGGCACGACTTTTGCAGAACGTCTTGGCGGTATAAATTGTGCGCTTGTGTCAGCTCGTACTCGTACTCCTTGTATCTGGATGTGAGAATAGAATTGCCCGTATCTTCCGCCAGGCAATCGCTAGCCTCCAGACACGGCAGAGCCAGGGTGAAAAACATAACCGTTTTCCACGTGACGCACATTTTGAATATCACTACAATGTTGCATTAATTGGAAGGATGTTTAATTTTCACTCGGTGCCAAAAACAGCGCAATTCCTTTGGTCATCGGACGTGTGGTATGGATTGTTGCGTATGTATGCATTCACACAGCTTATATTCCTTCAGCAGGTAATTCCCACATTGTTGCTCAGGTGGTTTGTTTACAGTTCAATGTCATAAACAGTACGTCATCGTTCCAGCTAAATTGTTATCAGCGGAGAAAAGGTGTATTGTTAATTGTTTTGCTAGAACGCACGCATCACTAGTTTGTTTATAGTAGCAAAGGCAAAGTAGTTTGGTTATGTAAATTTACCTCTACTTTTCCAGCAACATCATCTACCTTCTTTCTAAATAACCGGAAAAACAGAACTAAAACAATTTACGAACGAGAGGCTACGCAACTAATTTTTCCGTACGCCATGTTGGATGTGGTGACAGTGATGACAAACAGTTGCGATGCGATGAAGCGCACTGCTATCGAGAGTGCTGAGCTTATGGTCAAAATTTAGTTTTTCTTATCGCATAGAACTAAATATTTTCACGAGGGAAGATGTGCTGAGCTGAATATCGTGGAATAACCAACAAATATGAATGTTCGACAGTGAAAACGATTATGAAATTGCCCTAACTACCTTCGCATCTTAAAGTATTGTTACTATATAAACGCCAATAGACGCGCTATTGCTAACTCGGATTGCACAAATCAGGGTCAAATTAATATGCTTTATTGCAGCGTTTTACATGTATCGGGTAAATGGTATTTATAGAATATTCGTTCAAATGCTCATAGAAGCACTCTTATGTACTAACACGAAAAAATGTTGAAAACACTCCAAGAAAAGGCTCGCATCGCTTCCATGAGGGTGTAACATAATTAAACGGAGGACATACTTTTGCACTATCTACTCGGCTCATCTCCTGTGCTGACATCTGAAACAAACGCAACAAAGTGTAGAATCAATGATTTTTCCAAAAGGGCATCTTTGCGCAAACGGCCATAAATACTCACTTTTACCATCACAAGCAACAATCTTTACTTTGTCCACTCGAGCAAACTCGTGTACCTCGCGAAACTCCACATCGTTCAACATCAGCGTCCAAACGTTGTCACAGAAGCGGTAGGTGTTGAGTTTGGCGGCTTTAAAAGTAACACGCGACTTTACCCGATTGGATAGTGCCGCGTTAATGGATTTATCGAACTGTACCAAAACTCGTCCAGCCAGCTGCGGTGTGATTTGTCCATACTGAAAGTACCAGCAAAGATTGCGTTTGTCAAGACCTTCGTTCGTCGGGCGGTGGTAATGTGCACCATATGGTACACGGATGCCATTGCAGGACCGATCTTACCTGGATCAGCTCGTCCAAACTTTCCTGCAGCGTGTTGCCGAGGGTAGTGTTCCGGTACAGCTGATACGACATATTTGCTTATACCAAGTGCAGCGTTAAAGTTATCCGTTCGTCCACTTCCCGCAAGTTCGTGGTTTTCCAAAATGAAGCAGCTTGGTTGGGTGGTGAAAAAATCAAAACACAAATAATGACAGTCCTCGTCAGGGATTGTCAAGCAGCGTGACAGCTGTAAATTGGCAGCGCTTTTGCTGCATGGACAACACATTTCAAATAAACCGCTACGATCGATAGTTAAGAAATAATTTCCTTTACTTTTATCATAAAAAGTTAATTTCATAGATAAAATAATGAAATAGTAAGTTGTGATAGTATTAGTAAGTAATCATAAATGTTGTAAATTACTGGTTATAATGTCTGAAAAAAATAATGTTGACTTGTACTTATAATTTAAAATAAAATGTTTTCCTAAAAATCTCCGTTGGATGATTTTTAAATAACACATTTGGTGTTCTTTCTTCCGTTCTTTAACTTAATTAATTTTATTAGGAAAAGATGGCGGAACTGTGTTAAGAGCTGTCCTCGGTTGTATTTAATTACCTGTCCTGTCCTGTATTTAAGTTTAACAAACCAAAGGTTAGAATCTGAGTAAATGACTATGTTGACCGTTTGAAATTGTATTTTTTGTGATTGTTGGTTTGTTTGCGCTGTATTTACCCAACACCGTAGCCCCACCACCCTACGCAACCGTCGTTCGGACCAGAAGGCCACCAATTCCATTATCCGATCATCGTATGCGCCACCGTGCTAGTTTCGAATGGTAATCCAATACTTTCTATTGCTTTCTGATCACGCGCTCTAAACGGTGGCGATACTCGACACCCGCCTTCCCGCCAAATGGTAATGATTGTTTGCCCGTAACGTTTGTGGACGAAAACGTACCCGGCTCGAGTCCATTAGTGGAAAGAAGTTCATTTTCAAACCACGCGCATAACGAATACCTTTTCCCGCGGAGGTGGAAACTATGTGAATGCCGCATCTTCAGCTTCGAGCGTAATAAGTTCGTCACCCCCATGGATAAAAGGTAATCGAAGTGGTACGGCGGTAGAGCACGGTGTTTGTGGATGATTAAAAATAAACGGAAATATGTCGAATCGTAAACCAGTCCAGGTTGTCCATGATGGACGCGGTGTGCCCGAGAGTGTCCAGGAATCGATCAGGGTTCGGTTTAGGGAGGAGGGTGGAGCGAGGGCGAGAGAGAATAGGTTTGGTGGATGCAAACAGTTCCAAAGTCACTCTCCGCTTCTTCTGAAATGCGTTTTCGTTTACCTTTGTTCTATTCAATCTCGCGCGCTCGCGGGATATGTTTATTTTGGACCATAAATGTCAACTTCCCGCCCCGAATAAGGTAGGCGCAGTCCGGTCCGGGGAGAGGGAGACACGGGGGAATGGTGTGGTATGTTGGCACCACCGAAACAGCTCGCTACGATCCTAGGGGACACTGGCAGAAGGGAAGAAGGCCCGGCGAAACGGGAAACGATCACACGGTTCGATGAAATTAATGACGTTGACAGAAGGAAACGAATCATTGGCGACGGAGACGATCGGAGTCGATGGGCTCGAAGATTTGCTTCCGAAAAATACCTTCCCCACAACAATGCAACCGCGCGTTCGACAGATCCTCCGGCGGGATATTGTTACCCCGAAAAGGAAAAGAAAAAAAATCGGTAGGCCTGGCTGAACAGGGTTTTGCGGTTGCGTTTCCGTGGTGAAAAGCGGATGAGAGTGAATGGAAAACTCGCTTTTTTCCCACCATGTCACTGTCGCTGTCGGTCGTTATTTTCCTTTTAATTGAAATGAATGTTGTCCGGGGTCGGCTTTGCTTGAACCGGGTCGTGTCCGGGCCGGGTGGAATAGGTGGCGGCTGGAGTAATTTTAAGATTTTTCCAACTCAACTAGCACGCTTGTTGCGGGGCGGTGGGATGTGATGGTGGGAAGTTTGCAAAAGGGAATCCCTAGATTGATGGTGACATCGTGACGGGAACGATGGTTGAGATTTGCTTTCAATTATTCATCAATCGTGTACTGCACAAGGCACACATTATCAATCCGAAGGGGACGACCGTAGCAGTTATGTTTATGTATTTCTGTGTGTGTTTGTATGTGTGTATGTGTGTGTGAGTGCGAGTGTAGGACAAATAAAACCTAGCCCAGCGGAAAACTGCCACCGAGCACGCCCGCACCAATGACGACGGTGTGCCTCCAGCTGGACCAATAAAGAGGAATAAAAATAAACATAAATACCAAGGGAGCGAGCTTTGGCTCGGTGGAGAAAAGCCGAGGCAATAAAACGTGAACAAGACAAAGGAATCGTAAAAAAAAAAATCATAGCACCGAGGGAAACAGTAGCTAATCAAGCAAAGGACCGAATATATTAGTACAAGTAGCCGCCCGCAGGCTAAGCAATACCTTATGCCAGCGCCAGAGAAGCCTGTGCGCTTACGGCAAGGCCGTAACTGTAATCGTCAAACACACTGTCGAGTAATTAATCTTCAATTTGTGTGCTTAAATTTTGAAGATCTGCACGCTTTGTTTGTTGTTGTTGAATGTGTAGTTTGAGGGGGCAATTCTTAAGACATTCTTCAGCAAACAACGATAGGACGGAATGGATAGTACAGGAAATACACTCATTAAAATGCTGGCCTGCGTCTCGTTAGAGTTATCCAGCTAGATGGAGTTGTTCTTCCTGACACAATGGAACTGTTCTTCCCGACAGGTATTTGCCACCTATTCTACTATCTTTGTTCTCTTACTGTACTTTTTTTTTTGGTTCGTTTCTAAAATAGGACCAACCACCACCAACACTTCAATTCAAAGGTTTGTGGAAGCCTGGTCGATTAGTTCGACTCCCTTTGCACATCCGTTCGTTGCCTTCGCCGACGGAGATGTGTGGATGCAGCTGGCCATGCGGTTGTTTGTTTTATGAAATACGTATTACCAGAGCGAAAAAGGCATTCATCCGTTTTTGTTGCGCTCGTAAAAGTGCATATACACGGGACGGATGAATATTAAGAGGCGCTTACGGATTCCTTGTTGTGTGTGTGTGTGTGTGTTTGTGTTCGAATTTCGATCGTGTTTGAAGATGTGATGGGCATCGCAGTGGTGAAAGATAAATAAAAGCCAATATATTCCTTTCCGCTCCTTTTAATAATGTGTTTGTACACCGGGAAATGGGAATTTTGTTTTCGAACTTATTGATTTGAATGAAGAAGAAGACGAAAGGATGAAGAGGGAGAGAGGGTAAGAGAGTAAAGGATTTTTAATTAGGTGTTTACTGAATCATTTTATATCTTTGTGCTACAACATAATAAGAATGAGGATTTTTTTAATGAATTGGCAACTGTTGAACTTGCTGGGTTCTTTATTGTCTCAAAATTTGATTACAAACTATTCATTGATTTTCATGCCAGTCAACGCTGCACTTTCATGAATAAAAATTATAATCGAAACATCAGAAAAATGATAAAAATTCCTTTTAAATTGAGAATCGAAAATGGCTAACTGTTGTATTGAGGGAAAAATTGATGAAAAAGAATAGAATAAATAATAGAAAAAAATATCAGTATCATTTGTTCAAAAGTATGAATTTTAAAGATGTATATGCAAAGATAATATATATTTTTTGGTAATTCTTTTGCTATAAAAAAAAGAAAATGCGTTTTAATATGTAAAACATTGTTATAAAGAACTTAACTCAATCGTTTAATAATGGCAACGGTTGTATACTGTTTTTTTTATGACAAAAAAGACACTAACTTACTAACTCATTTACTTAACAGGCGCTACAATCGCTACAAGGGCCTTGTCCCGCTGCAACAATTCTAGATACCGCTTTAGCCGGGTCTAGCGCTGTCGTTTGCCAATCCATTATCCGGGCCGTTCTGCCTCCACTGTCCATGTGGACCTCCTAAAAAGGACTTTACGGCCTGGGTCGTCCGGTGCCATTCTCATGACATGACCAGCTCACCTGCGCCTGGCGAGTCCAATTCTAAACTTAAATAATATTGTTTTATAAATTAGACAACATTAATTAAATAATATTGTTATTATAAATTAAATTAAGAAAAGATTCATCATAGCAACAACTAAAACGAAGATAATATATCCATTAGAACAGGGTGCTGGAAACTTTGGAATGCACGGCCTTATTTTACGCGGTAATAAAGGAATTCACTGAAGATGATCTAAATTGCATAAAGTTTTACGTTTCTAGAAGACACGACTGTAACGGACTATAAGAACTGTAACGATGTTTTTTGATGACCTAACAAATAGCAGATGAACGACTTTCAACCTGCGGACAATTGAAGTGAAGGAAGCCAGAACTGGTAGGCCAAAACCTCGTGAGATTGTAGTACGAAGTTGATGTGAGATCTGTAGGTTTTCTACAGAGAGCTTTTTCAACACGTTTGCTGTTCTGCGTAAATGACGGATCGTTGGTCCTACCTAGTGACGGTTTTTATTGTATGCTGACGATCTAAAAGTATGTGTACCCATTTTGACGTGTTCAATAAATCGTGTCCATCGTAATTATCTACGTATTTGAATAGGAAAATACACTGTTATATGCTGCACGCAAGCAAACTCTCCTAGACACTTGAAATATGCGATAAATAATGGAAAAAATGGTATGCTGATGCTAAGCTAACAATAATGAAAATATTTTTTCTCGTGCTAACAGCCGTGACCGCTTGAGATTGTTAACAGACTTGAGAGCATTTAAAAAGGCAACATTCAAAGCGATTCGCAAGCTAGCTGGGAAGGATTCAAGCTAAATGCCGTCATATTATTCTCGGTGACTTCTTGTTGGCTCGCAGGGGAGGAATGCGGAAGCATTATTTGTAGCAGGACTCTTGCACGGAACACTACATGCACCAGAACTGCTAGACCATATTTATTACATATTCCAAGACCAACAGCTGCACATAATGAAATCCGTTGATGAGCGTTCAATGTAAAATGATTCGAAATTAGACGAAACATCATTCGTATGAACAACCTGTATACTACTAGCCCAAGTTCATCCGCCTCTGACATGCTCTATCAGGTGCCAACAAAATGCGCCTTGTTTGACGCTTGTTTTGGCCAGTGAGTCTACCTTTTTATTGCTGAGAATTCCACAATGTGAAAGGATACAAATTAGTGAGAACCTTTCTAAACCTTGCCGAACATTCAGCCAAGCATGTTCCTGTGATATGTTTCAATATTTTGTAATACATGGATCCATAATTGTTCTTCAAATTGTTCCAAGGCATTCTCCATTTTATATACCCAAAATAATTATACTTTCAATTGAATGTTGTTTCGTACTAGGTATTACGTAGCAGTTAAAAACAGTTTCAAAATATCATAAAATATAACTCTGTTGTATTCAGTACATTTTGTAAACCATTAAAAAACACTAGAACAGAAATGTACGCTAATAATTAAAAATTAGTTATCAGGTCCCTGCGAGCATAATTAGGCCGGCAGATCCCTGCAGTAGAAGAAAACGATCTCTCGTCAGTTCAAAACGCACGATCAATAGAATGTACACACCAAAGCAGAACGCATAGGCACAGAATAGGACAAAAAGAAAACAACCGAATACAACTCAGCCGGCAGCAAATGTTTCCCAACCAGAGGAAAATCCATCTTACGGTCACATTTTTCCTTCCATCCTACGCCTCTCCTCCACGCCAAACAGTACTTAAAATAAACAGCAATCATTCCGGTCTGTTATTATTGGGTGTCGGGTTTGTGTTGTCTGCGTGCCAGCGGTCTAGTGTGGATTTGTTTTTCTTAATTACAAACTACTTAAGCGATATCGATTGTTTTGCCTCTCGATTTTGACAGCGATATCCCCCTCCGATCGTCACATTCATTCGTCCTGGCATGTCGGGTCCAGCCGGCAGCAAATGTTTCCCAACCAGAGGAAAATCCATCTTACGGTCACATTTTTCCTTCCATCCTATGCCTCTCCTCCACGCCAAACGGTACTTAAAATAAACAGCAATCATTCCGGTCTGTTATTATTGGGTGTCGGGTTTGTGTTGTCTGCGTGCCAGCGGTCTAGTGTGGATTTGTTTTTCTTAATTACAAACTACTTAAGCGATATCGATTGTTTTGCCTCTCGATTTTGACAGCGATATCCCCCTCCGATCGTCACATTCATTCGTACTGGCATGTCGGGTGGGATCGGAAGGTGGGATAGGAAAGCCAGAAACTAGATCGAACACCCTCCGATCGTTCGAGCTATCCATCTTATTAATTGTGCACCATCGTAGCAAACGCAGGACGAAGGAAAAGCCAGGTTCGAGGTCTGGGTATCGCTTGCCGCACTTTAGTGGTCAGCCGCAGCGCTGCGTTGAAGGAATGATAAATTTAGTTTGAATCCACTGGGTGCCCGAGAAAAGCTTACGGCCTTACGATGGCTTCTTGCACGCTTCCTTCCAGATGAAATAAATCATTTCTTTAATTTTTGTTTGTCATTTGTCACCGCACCAGATTTTCGAGCATCCGTCCGTACGAGGGATTGGGGGCGACCAAGGCCACGGATTCGAACATGGTCTCACGTTTGTCTTTTCGTGTCTTTCCGTCCGCCGTGCGCGTCCGCCCATCCCATCCCGCGCCACTGATGGGTTTTTGATGCGGCGTGGAAAAACTATCCGAATTAACTGCCGAGCTCCCAACAAGAGACCCAACGGAGCGACAGATAGCATTGGAGGTTGCTGGTGGTGCTGGTGAAGCTGGTCGTGACGGTACCGAACGGAATGAAATGAATTATGGTTCCGTAGGTCGTTAAACGGATAGACGGTGCGGTCCAATCGGGGGAAGAAAAAACAGGTGTTACGCGTAACAGCAAGGTTAGAGTGGCTTGGATTTGGTAGCAACATCAGTGTCCGGGTACGCAATGGCAATGGCTGGAGTTGGAGCTGATGTCAGGGATAGGAAAGGCGCCGGAAAAACCAATGCAGAATGTGCCGGCCGGTTGTCACCCTGCCGCCGGTAGTTACCCTCGGATGTGGCTGCATGATGTGTAACGATTCGCTTTTAATGTGTTTGATGTTTGACTTTGTTTTTATGATAGCATTTATCTCACTGCAAAGCTTACCGGCTAAGCTGGCTGCGGTTGTTTGCTGCACTGAGTATGTGTGTGTGTGTGTTTGTGCGGTTTTGCCATTACTTCTATTGCGTTGTGTATGGCTGTGTTTTTTTGATCGATTTCACGATTGATTTGATATTTTAAAATTAGTTATTTTTATTGTTTTAGCGTGATGTTAATTTAATTAGAGGTTATGGAGTGAAAAAGTGAAATGAAGTTGCAAGCGGCGACGCTGATAACAGGTCATTCAAAGAGTAAACATCGATAAAAATTATATTTTTTATAATTTCAGCAACGTTACTAATTTCATTGCTGTGTGAATTAGCATTGTACCTAAAAGGGGACGATTTTGTTAGCAAGCTTTTGATCATAATTAAATTAATTATGTTTAATTTCACACGATTTCATAATATAACGAGTTTATCGATTTTTAAAGAGTAAATAAGGTTGATAGTCTGAAAATGTTGTTGCCATTTCTGGCCTGATATTAGTCGTTGTGGACGGGTAACACTCGACACCCGGCTCTGTCTTGTAAAAAACTGGTGTCAAGCGGACCGCGTTGTTTTTTATTTAACCAACACCCGAACCTTAGATGCCAACCTTTCCAAATGTTTGTTTTCATTCCTGTTTGTTCCTGGGAATATTAAATCGTTCCAATTTCGTTTTCTAGTTCGATTTATGTCTTACAATCTAATTTAATCTTAATGATAGATTTTATTTTTTCTACTTCAAGTTTTTGCTATTAGATTTTTATTAGTCTTGTGTAAATTTTTAATTTATAAGGGTGTATCTCTTAAAGCAATTGGCAATAATGCAGTTTCTTTTAGAACCGACTTAATGCAACGTAAATTAGATATTTTTATCTGTAGAGGGTTATTTAGATTCTCAAATGACTGTTTTTTAAAATGATGTACTAATTTTATCTCAGATGTATTTTTTTTTATTTTTTTAACAAGGAATTGACCACTTTTATTTAGTGAACCTATTCCGTGACACAGACTGGTTTCGCTATAATTGGCCCACCGGAACGCTCAGATGATCTTATTAATTAGAATTTCGTATTAATTATTTGATGCATTTATTTATGTAAAAACTTAAATAAATTATTTACGCTTCAACAAGGCACGTACAAAATACAATTTATTTTATAATTAAAATTACTTACAATAACTTTATAAAACTGAAAAATCAATATCATTTTTAGCAATAACTGAATTCTGTAGTTAAGATTTTTTTCAAACATTTTTATGATTAAAATTTAAATAACATTGAAAATAAATGTATTTTTTTTTCACTTCTACTGTGAAGACTTTCCACACTTGTTTGTCTGTGGCTTCTATGTATTATCAATAACTATTATCTGAATTGAGCATATGCGAAATGTTTAAATTAAAAATCATTTAGTAATCGATTATCATTCTGGTACATCACATAGATTATTATAAAACAGTACAATTTGTTTGTTACATCAGCTATGAACATATACTTTATGTCAGACGTTATAACACGGTAAAAATCGTTGGACGCGAGATTTAAATAGGACACTGAGAAAAATTTATTATGAAAATAAACTTATGTTTTTTTTTTTACTTTACTAAGTTGTTAAATTTACTTATCCTATTTCTGACATGGTCTGAAATGGCATTTCTGACATTCAAATATCTATGATCTGGCATTGTTATACGTTTTTGTTATAGAATTTAATTTAATACCGTAGAAAAAGAAAAGTATACAGCTCTTTTCACGTACTATGAATACTAATAAAACATACGTTTACTTACTTAAAAAAGAGAACAAAAGTATACAGTTTTTATAAGCTGTCGATAATTTCCTTCCCTCCGAGTATGAATATTGATTCAAGTATGAATAATTACATCTATCGAAAATATTGTTAACTAGAAGGTTAGCTGTTTGCACAAAACAATCAAAACAGCGCTCATTTGCTGCAAAACATCCCTAACGGGGCGCGCGATTCCGTTGCACCCAGGGAAAACCGTGTTTTGATTTTGTTTTGCTTTCTGTTATGTATCGTCCCCGGGTTAGGATGGGGTGGCAGATTTCCCATCGTGTTTCTGCGTGGCACTCGGTCACTCATCATTACGAGCGACCGGCACACCGGTTCGGCGATAAGCGTTCGGATGAAAATATACACTTCGCTCGTGATTACTTCGTGAATGGGTGCTTGAAACCGGAAAAACTTTTTCACACACGAATCGTGGAAAAACATGCTCGATCGTTGGCGAAGAACTCGCGCGTGCCCGGTCACGAAAGTGCCGTGAGAGAATCGTTTGCTCGGGCGTGGTTCGGGTCATATTTCGGTTTCGGTTCGATTTCGGTGGCTGCGTTGTGCTGGATCGAGCGGAACTCAATGCAGGCAGCTGCGTTAGTCTAGGGGCGTTTTGTGTTCAGTGAACAACAGCTCAGACAGTTCGCCGCACACACGGTACGGCGCGTTATCTGCAGATTATCCTAACGAACGAATAATCCCGGGAGTGTATTTTTTTTCGTGTTCGTCCAATCCGGTTCCGAGTGAT